>JAVQKC010121797.1:0-15219 GCA_036025475.1 Philypnodon macrostomus
AGGCAAGTCCTTCTGTGCTCATAAATGATGTCACCTGTACAGCATGTATCTTATCCACTGTACCAGACATAATTTTTATATGGAATTTAATCTCTATACATAGTCCCAAGACAATAGAAGCATTAAGCATTTCAACACACGCCAGTGCATATGCTTTTGATTCTGGCACAGAGAATGGACATGTGTTTTCAGTACACACTTTTGAATGATGTTTTGGGCTCACATTTAAGACAGAGCTCGAACCAACAACATGCTTTCAAACTCCTGCAAGATGAAGCCAACACTTTAGGTGTGGTTAGAGGGCATGTTTATGTGTCACTTATGCAACTACAGTAGATGTGAGGGTGAAATATTGTTTGCACATGTAATACCTGCATGAGCACTTTGAATTGGCCCAACACAGGTAAGTATCTACAAAACAATTCATTTACATGACATTGTAAATTTACACCAGTATAGAATGTGAATATTTAGGTTGTATTGAACTGTATTGAACACCATAGTTTAGTTATAAAACATAGGTGAAAATGTGAAAAACAATAAACAAAACAACAACAATGCTAACAGCCACACATTTGCGATATAAATATAATTTTAGATAATATGATAATATAGCATAATCTTTACACAATTTTATAGGTTGGAGACTTTTATAGGATGCAAAATAATAAAACAATATCTAAGAAACTTTAGCCATTTTTGATAAAATAGGGCCTATAGACTGGTATGTATAATATCGAGTAGTAAACGATAATATAAATGAGGTGTAGAGGATGAAAAGTGAAAGAGTATTTTATTTAACATGCTTTCGTTTGAGTTTTTCACTCAGGCACTTTTCTGAATAATGTAAAGGAATACAGAATCAATAACAAAAAGGTATAGGTATATAGGTAGAAAATGAAATATACATTTAAAATATGTTCATTTTTTATCAAGCAGAGAGGGTTATGATCTTATGACAAACAGAAAACAGAATAGTGGGGGAAATGTAATATTGTAATAATTTGAATAATTTCACAAAAGAAAAATCTTGAAATAAGGATGTCAGTCATCGATGGGTTTTGTTCATTAATAGAGCCTATCCATTTTTCTATTTGACAAAAGTTTTATAGTTACTGTTGTTTTGTTCATTTGAGTCAAATATGAGCTTGTCAATGTAACATGTAAAACATATCCATGTACAGTTGTCATTTACTGAAAATATTGTCCCCAAGTGACTTTTTTGCATTACCTTCTAGATCTGCGCTCTGGTGGGATGGAGCGGGGGGCAGAGGCCCGGGGATGGCAGACACCTGCGACAGAGATGGCATGTTTATCCATATAAAGTCATTCAGAAGATCCATAGTCCAAAGAGATAAGTCCAGTTAACTGATGTCATCCAAGGCATTAAATGTTTGAAGATCTATTTGACGTTGAGTGATAAAAGCATGGGACTGAACATAGGATCCTGTGGCCTTAAACTCCACCCCACAGATCTCCCCACTGAAGCTGGGGATGCAAACGGCCCCTGAACACATGTACAAGGTTCAACAGGTTTTAAAAAGAAAAACAGTATCTGTCATGGCCCTAAATCCATCAACACAAGGTCGACACAAAAAAACCCTCATGTGCTTCTAGGCTGACTGTTATAACTTCTACTGACAATTAAAGAAGCTTTATTTATCTGTGAGGAATTGCTTATATTTCAAAAATATATAATATTTTCTGTTTTGTGGCTTCGTTCTTCAGTTTGAACGTCTTATGTTGTAGATAAACAGATAATTACGTCAAGAGTTAGGTCCCTACTTTAAGGAAGCCTAAATGAAAAACCTAATTGAATCTGTACATCAGAGAATGTTTAGCTAAAGCTAATCCAGGCTAATCCAATCAGAGGTCTAAATATAACTTGAAGTTTCTTTGTACTTTCGATGTTTTCGAGTAAACTGTCGCATGTAAAATGTTTTCGCTCAGTGGCTCGTTAGATCGTGCAACACAAAGGCTCAGCTGTCAATCACTCAGCCTACCCAGTATAACAGTGTGGAGATTCCAAGTAACACTTCTGGGCATTAGTTATTAGTACATTAGTTTTATTGGCACTATAGTAAAGCTAAAGTTAGGAGGCTTTAGTGGTAACATGCTCAGCTCCTAACCTTCATAGTGTGCATCAGCAGTCTGTCCTGGGTGGGTTTCTTGGGGCAGAACATACAAAAGTGATACAAAACCATAAAACAAGCCGTAAAAATGAAGACATTCGTTAATACGAGCTATGAAATGGAGTTTATGGCAAGTTAAAAAGCGTGGTCACGTCAAAGCTTTGAGCATATGTGAGATTCCTGTGAAATTATTAACTATTGGAATGTTCTCAAAGGGCCACCACATATGTTAAAGTTGGCCATAATATCCACAAACTGCATTTTAGAAAAAGAGCTACAGTTAACAGTTAAAAAAGACCTTAACTACTTTGTATCTACCTCATTAAGTACAATGTAATACACTGTGTAACAAACTGTAATAACATGTAACTACATTGTACTTACAGAATGGTGAAGGTTAGGGTTGGGGTTAGGGTTAGGTACAGTTTACAAACAGAAGTCTCTAATGTATTTTCTATTAATTTTACAGAGAGCAGATTAAAGACATTATATGGCATTACTACAGTGCCATTCAAAAGTTGCAGTTTTTTACTGTTGCCACCATTTATATGGCATTTTAAACGGTCAGTTATATACTAACACACATTATGCATGTGTTACTGTGCTATGCTCCTCCTCCTGACCAAACACATAGATGAATCTGTGAGTTTGATTTGCCCAAACTTAATGAATAACAGTAATTTGATGTTTGAAGAGTGATGCCGTTTTACATTTCAGAAAGTATTGTGGCTGTGTGACTTAATGGTCATCCTCCAGGGGCTATCCCGATTCCCGCCTCAGTCCCATACATTGCTAAGACAGACTCCTGTTATCTCAGATTCCCTAAAAGGTTTAGGCAAAACAAATTAAATGAAAGTTACAGTACTGACCCTTACTCATTACTGACCCTTACTCATTACTGAAAGAGGGCAATAGAAAGACATGTATGCTACTGGAGCACCCCAAAGCTTTGTCTCTTGTGTGGAAATCTTGAATAAGAGGCTGAAAAATCAATCTCCTTTAAGATATTTTTAGTATCGCTTTTGGCTGTATGACATTAGACAATATTTTGCTGGCTCAAGCTCCTGATGAGTGGTTTAAGAGATCTCTTTTCGTATGAAAACTGTAGGAAAAAAAAACAAAATGGAAACACAGTCCAACCTGGCGTGTTAATTCAAAATGGCAGACTTTCTGTTGGAGAGAGGCTGTGGTCACAATAGACTGATCAGTGTCACATGATGGATGTTCATTTGTCTATGACAATAAACATTTTCTTTCTCATTGATTTTTGTCAAGGTCAAAAAACTTTGGCTGTTGTTGTCACGCCCAAAAACTTTTAAATCATTTTTTGTGTAATTGTAAATCTCAAAGATGTCTAGATGATATTGAGTGAGTTAAAAACCTTTCAGATAAAAGCTCTAGGAGGTGTTAAATATAATTAAAAAATTAGATCAACATGGGATCGTTGATTCAAAATGGCTGACTTCCTGTTGAAGATAGGGCGTGGTCACAATAGATTGTATTGATCAGTGTCACATGGTGAATGTGTGTACCAATTAGTGTTGTAGTCAAGACCAGTCCGAGACCAGACTGAACCGAGACCAAGACAAGACCAAGACCTTTAGGGTCCAAAACTGAGTCAACAACGCACATTGAGACCAGTTCCAGACCAGACAAGATCCAAAACACAGATTATAGCTAAATAAAACATAATGGCACAAAATATAATAATAGTGTTTTATGATAATCAATTCATTTGAAATAAATGCTTCAAACAATATCATAAAAGGAATAATCGGTTTAAACAGTGTTTTAATCCCAATAATAATTTGTAGGAAAAGTCTCAAAGACCGTTCTGTCCCAGACTGTGACAATACCGAGTAAAATGAAGTTTGAAGTAATACTGTGTCCGAGACCGAGACAGTGTCTTGCCCACTACAACACTAGTACAAAGTCAAATCTTTTCACAACTTTGGGGCGTAGTTATTCTAATACAGTTATAGACGTTTTTTGTTCAGACAGGTGAAGAAACGGAATAATCGTGAGGAGAACAATAGTCAACATTTTTCTGCATTATGTGTTTGTGAAGGCTCCGGAAAACGCTTTGACGCAGTTACCCTATGGTCCTGGGCTAATTTCACTGCTACAGTTGTATAGTATGGGACGGCAGTAACTCAGTTGGTTGAGCAGTTATAAGTGGACTGTTGGCAGACACGTACCCATTTTTGCCTATGTATGACTGTGATTGTGGGATTGGTGTTTTGTGGTCAGGGAGGCCGTAGGCGTGGTATGGCTGCCACATCTCTGTCAGATTACCCCAGGGCAGCTGTAGCAACAAGTATCCTACCACTGTGGAGTGAATAAATAATGTAATCAATCGACTGCCATTATATAATGCTCTTATGACTGTCCATAAAAGCACTTTATTAAACCAATGCATTGTTATAATAATAATAATAATTATTATTATTATTATTATTATTCGTGGTTGAGAGTTCAAATGTAACACCTACTGGGTTCTTCTAAAACAGCGTACTTAGTCAGATCAGACATTTAATATCTTCAGGACATTGGGTCTGACCATGGTGCTGAGCTTTTGACTGCAAACTTCATATCATTCTATATTATCTCAACAAATTATGTGCTTCACAAAATGACATATTGTCAGAGGACTGTGTTTGCTAGTTAGTTTTCCTGAGACAGCAGCTCTGTAACATGTGGATATATTCTATGACATCAAGAGGAAGCTTACACATAGATATGGCAGGCGATTTACGCATCACCAAAACCACCGGTCACCACAGACCATGGCAGAGATGGGACTAATTCACCACAGGATCGCAGTCAGAGTTATTTCTTAGCACACTTCCTGTACTTAATTAGTATGAATGTCTACTCATAAATGAGCAGCTTGTTGAATGTGTGAACAACATGCCATACTGAGAAACAAAAATGCAAAATAAAATAAAATATATGGAGACATTTGTATGTATATTTTATACAGCATTGGGTGTTTTTATTAAACCTGCCCAGTACATCCATACATGTTGAGATCTATTTGTTGGGCCATCATTTGTAACAACTATACTAGATTCTCACCATGACATTCTATTTTATCCGAGTGTGGGGAGAGGGAAGTCTAGGCATCTCCGCCAACTGTTAACTTAGACTGTTGCCACGGCAACCCAGTCCTGGACAAGGAGCGGAATAGATGGATGTCTGCTCTGCTCTAATACGTTAAACAGTTTTATCAGTTAACCTTAGTCTCTGGCCTAACATAACTCTATATTTTTGAAGAGGTATATTGAAAATTCCTGGGTATGTTTGTCTTCTTCTGTTCTTTTTTTTTTCAAATCAAAATTAATAAAATATATAAAAGAGCAGCCCCAGTGAATTATGTCTGGCTGTTGTACACAATACTAATATGAACTTTGGTGAGGCATGCATGTAGAGGTTTAAAGTAGTTATCTACTTTGTCTTACAACAAAAAGGTCATAGGTCAATCCCCAGGCCGATTGGCAGCGCTCTTTCTATGCTATGAGTCTGCATGTCCTTTCTGTGTTACCATGGGTTCTCTCCAAAAACAAATCTTAGTCCCACCATCCAAAGATCTGCAAAACACAGTAATTGTCAATTACTATTTGTGAATAAATGAAATCAGAAATGGATCTGTCTATGAATATTGTGTTAGCCCAGTGTTTGCAGTTATAATTTGGGTTCAATCCCACAGGCAACAGCTCTGAGTACTCTGGGTGCTCTGGGTACCATGGGTGCTCTGGGTGCTCTGGGGGCTCGGGGTACTCTGGGGGCTCGGGGTACTCTGGGTACTCTGGGTGCTCTGGGTACTCTGGGTGCTCTAAGTACTCTGGGTACTCTGGGTGCTCTGGGTACTCTTGGTGCTCTGGGTACTCTTGGTGCTCTGGGTACTCTGGGTGCTCTGGGTACTCTGGGTATACCAACAAATACCAACAGGACTTTGTTTTTTAATGTTTTTGTTAGATTTATTGACTCCTGGTAAAATATGTAACCTTCATATGCTGTAAAGATAAAGGGTGTCCATGTTTCTCCCATTTCAACATGAAGCTGAGAAACATGTCCTGAGGATCGTTTGGGCATTGTAATATGCTCACTTCAGCAATCAGTAAAAGTATAAGAGTGTATGATTATGTTATGTATATAAATGTAATATAATGTAATTTTACACATTATTCATCTCCTCATAATCAGGCAAAAGTATAATAAATTATATTGTGTCTAGCATCGGCCTTGTTTACCAATAAATTATATTCTTATCACACCAATCCACCATATAAAACACCTCTGTGACTCAAAGTGGCAGCCATGTTGGATTTTGTAGTCATTATTGCCCATACTACTCATTATTTTATTTAATCTTTTTGGCTTTTGGATGCAGGCTACAGGTACAAACAGTGATTTCATGGTGCATTGTAGTGTGTATAACTGTGACTGTGACAAATAGACCTACTCAAAGTTAGATCAGACTACATGCTGCTACACATAGAAATGTTTTCCCAATTTACAATAAAGTAACTTAATAGATTAATTAAGATGTAATAATGTAATAAAAATAATTCTTTTAAACCTAAAAATGAAGAAATATTACAAAAGAAGAAAAAAAACACTGAGACAGAGTAATTACTTTGGTGTAAGAATCTCAAATGCATGGGCCCACACAAATCAAATAAATGTAGAGATCAGTGTTATCTTTGCCACCTCTCTCACAATAAAGTGAAATGATTGCACCTTATATGTTATGTGTGTAACAGACAATATAAATTGAGTGATATAATTTATAATATAAATCCATTCAGTAGGTTTTGAGTAAATTTATTAACAGACAAAAGTGAAGAATCACTGTACCAAGTTTCATTGTTCTCTGCCAAAGTCCCATAGATGTCATAAACATGGGGGCACCTCTGTCAAAATGAATGTGATTTTGTTAATGTTCAGCAGGATTAATGACTCAATTAAAGTGCTTCAGGGCACTGTTCAGACTTGAAACAGTATACCCTGTACATCTATACAACGTGCTTGGCTGTACTGAAGGGAGGACAGCATCATGCTGAACGAGTCCGATGGAACATTTTTATCCTCTCAAGGTTGGTTACATGTCCTGAAATGAAATACCATCTTGTTGTGCAGTGCGTGTTTAATTATTATCTGTATGGATCACAAATACATTATGTTGATCAACGTAAGAAATAAAGCAATTCTTGTTTATTTTTAGCACTAACATTTTCATGTCACAAGGCTGTACATTCAAGGATCGCCATATGCTCCAAAAATAAAGTCATCCAGAAATGAATGGGCAATGAAGCATGTGAAGCCACTGATGTCCATTAGGACTGGCATTCTCATTAGTAAGGATGTTCTACTGCAGTACACTTTCAATCAGACTAAATTAGAAGCACATGTTCCCAGAATAAAGTTGATTGTAGGGGTTTTGTGTCCCTGACAGGTTTCACAATGGTACTTGACTATGTGGTGATCTTTGAAACTAAACAGTGCTGTTGTGGCCATGTGGTCGACTTTAGTTGTACGGAGTTTGTAAGAGTGAAAATGCACAAGTCCAACTTGGCCCCAACCCTGAATAGAGATCACTCATTATCCTTTGGCCTAAAGCAATTACTGTAAACTGCTGTCAATCAAGACACAGAGGACAGCAATGACACGTAGACTAACGCTGAATGCAGTACGAGCAACACAACTGTTAGAATCATAATATTGCTTTTTTTTAACAAATTTGTGCATTTCCACTTTGCATGGGGGCTAAACTAGATAGACACTTGAGTATAGAGGTCAAATGATTGGGTCCAAAGATGTCACAGTGCACTATTACAGGAAATGACACAAAACACATGGGATTATAAAGTACAAAAACAACTTTATTTACAAAACGGACCACTGCCCCATTCCACAAAGCCCAACATTTAGTAATGACGTTGGAATGCGATGTCTGAGGTTGGGAATTTACAGAACTGAGAAGAACACCACCCAGCACAAACCTACGGTATTCTTCCACCCATTTATTTAGTCTGAGTTTAGCCGCTATGCCACAACATGTGACCAAGACTGGGTCGCAGGTTGGCTTCTGTTTGGTTACCATCAAAGCAGTTTCAGGACAATGGTGTAAGGACACAAAATGCACAATTAAGCAGTATGTGCATTCTAGAGACAGTGCACATTACAAAAAAATATCAGTTTCAAGATTGCTTCAGCCCAAAAAAGGAGGTCAACACAACTTGTCGTTAACTAGGCATCAAATTGATCAATACGCCTGATGGCCTTTAGGGGAATCTCATCTTAGTACAGGCAAAAAATAAAGTCTTTAAATATCAAACCATTATGCAAACTGATTCTGAACATGGGAGAGTTGACAATTCTGCAATGTGTGATTTTCGTTCCCACCGCTGATGATGTAAGTGCGGTGTACAGAGGCTGCAAACAACTGTGGTATCACAATTTAGCCATCTATAAGTACACTTCCTGTCATCTTACCGAAGGAACGGCAAAGACTTACAAGGTGTGAACTGATGAATTTCTTCAGTCAGAGTCAGTCTACATAGGTTCAAACAAATGCACATCCCTTACTTTCAATGAGTATGCAAAAGTAAAAAAAAAAAAACAATGCACCATTTCGGCCACTTTCTGTCGGTTTCTACAATGTCGAGTGAAACTGTTTAAATGCTGTGTCAAAAGCGTCACATTTAGAAAGCGTAGCGAGTGCGAATGTCCTCTAGCTTCTTTGAGACTTCAGGGGGAGTCCTGTCCAGCTCCTCGGCCACGCTCTTCTGTTTGTGAGGGTCCATGCTGTTGAACTGCTCACACAGATCTCCATCGATTACATTCTGCACCACAACGAAAAAACAAAAAACGAATTGTTACATGATCAGGGCTGGCTCAACATGAATATTTGATTAGACAAACACGTAACATGCGGTCACTAAACCTCTAAAACACATAACATGCGGTCACTAAACCTCTAAAGTACATGAGACAATTGGGCTTATTTATAGTATACATCTATAAAACGTTTACTGAGTACATTCTATATACTGCATACAGTTGCCAGAAAAGAAAGAGCTGTTTTAAGGCATAAACCAATTTCAACCAAAGTCATTAAAACACCTGATGCAATACTAACCTTAACTGGGAAATAGTAGGATCTAAAGCTGAGGTGATCTCGACCACAGAGCGGGGGGAACTCTGAGCGCATGTGCATTTCTAAGTGCTGGAAGAAGTCATGATCCTGGAGAAGACATTGACACAGAGGATGTCATGTAACAACATGTCAGGTGAGACAATAGTAGTGAGACAAAAGAGTGTGTGGGGTACCTCATGTGACGTGAACGGCACTAAGATGCCAATGCCTCCTGATAGTGTGGTGTAGACCAGTGACTCTGAGCCTCCTGGGATCAGGGTGGTTTTCTGGAGCGACAACAAAGTCTCTCCAACATGATAGTTCACAATGACGTCGGCCTGTAGACAAATCAGAGGATAACACAAATAATTCAGTTTACTTGGAATATAGAACATTTTGAAAGGTGATTTATTTCCTTGAATTCACTTTGAGAATGTCCTTTTTGTGACTAAGTTGGAATGAGTTAAAATGAGTTTGATATTAGCCAACTGATCATTCTTCAGCTTTGATTCTGCCAGGTAACTCCCTGACATTAATTTGCAACTTCCAGGACATGTACCACAGTGTGAGGGCGGTGAGGGGGTAGGGGCTAAGGGTGAGCACCAAACCTATAGGAGAATTTTTTGTGATCTGAATCTGAGAACCTATACACGGGCAGTGGTCTTATGTAAAATGGATGCAACTACTGACGCCCACCAGATAAGACAATCCCCCAGTGCATTCGGTTACTGATAACAGTTCAATTTTGAGCAGGGGAAGCTCCTAAATAATTTTGCTGAAATCAAGATGAAATCATTATTAGCCCAACAGTGACTGTCCGATAGCTTCCATCAGTTCAGTTATTTTATGAGAATGTAGGAGCTTCATTTAGACACAGTATAGATACAATCAGATAATATGAGGCAGCTGCAAATACTGTATGTACACAGTGTAGGTCTGTGTCAGGGTCAGAAACAAGACACACACTGTGCTCCTCTGATGAGAGGAAATTAACCCAGATGGTCACATCTAATCCAATAACCCTGAAAAAAAGGCTTTTCAAAAAAACTGGTAATGCCCTGGACAATGGTGGCATTGGAAGTCTATAAAGCAGTTTGGTATTAAATAAACTACATGTAGACATTATTAGACCAGAAAAACACAAAATAAACCAGATCCCGGAGAAACAACTAAACTGTACTTCAGTTAAACAGAAAAATCACCTCGCATTTGTGTGAAACCCACAAGTAACGTATTCGTAAACTCTGAGGGGACAGTCATATGTGTAGGTGTCATTTATGGGCGAGAAAAGTACTAGACTGTGGAAATGTCTCACAATTAAGGTACGCAGCTGTCTAAATAGAAACTATACACAACCACATCCGAGTGATGTGTCAATTACACTTCCAAAAATCTATGACAGGAGCAGAAATGTATGTTTTATAGTTAAATACTTAATAAAACACAAAAAGAAACAGCTAGATGGAATAAAATTTGTGCAAAGACAAAATATCAGAACAAAAAAATCTTTGTACTTGGTGTCACGTCCCCAGACGTTTTGTCTCTTTGACCTTGATCCTAAAGATACATTAATCAAATAAAAGTGGAATGCTTCTAATTGAATGTAAGACTGACTACATTTGGGGAATGGTTAATTAAGTTCATCTACATACCAAGGCAGGGATGCTTTTTTCCATGTATATGGTCAGATGTAAGCTGCAACTCTTAATTTTAGTATCAACTCTCCAAGTATGGTTTCAATAAGGGCCTCATTCTACTTTCTAAGTAACTAAGATCCTAATCCTAATATTGGTAAAAGTCAACTGCAGAAAAAAAAGGAAATCTCCAACATTTAGGTAAAAATCAACATTTATAGAGAACGCATCTGTCACACACACAACTGACAGACATCTGACACACAGACAACTGACACACACACAACTGACAGACATCTGACACACACACAACTGACAGACATCTGACACACACAACTGACACAGACATCTGACACAGACAACTGACACACACACAACTGACACAGACATCTGACACACACACAACTGACATCTGACACACACACACAACTGACAGAGATATCTGACAGACATCTGACACACAGACATCTGACACACACACACACAATTGACAGACATCTGACACACACACACACACACAACTGACATACAGACAGACATCTGACACACACACATCTGACACACACATCTGACACACAGGGTCTAAATGAGAGGTACTTTCCCAGTTTATCTGCTTCCTAAACAGTTTTTGGAGCAGAATTGAATTGTGGCTGTTTGATGTTGTGAGACTAAGTTAAACTTGTGGTCGCCAGTGCTGGACGACTGTGGCCACGTGTTGCATGTGTGTAAATTGGTGGTTGGAGGTCAGTGGAGGCTGCACATTACTGCTGGAGGAAAGAGACTTGACTGGATTTTTGGCAGTGAATCAACATTTATTTCATGGTCTTTTAAGGTAGAATTTCTATTATCTTTGTCTGTATGAAACTTTTCACTAAACCTTCCCATCTTTGGTCTCTAATACGTAGTTAATAGTATAGCTGCTACAGCGACAGTTAGGAGAGAGTAAACATCAAGTGCCATTTAGTATGTCAGAATGTTTATAGGCAGGAACGAAATCTGGATTGTTGTTATTTGGCCAAATGAAAACTCTCTGTAGAAGTCACTTGTAACTTTACAAAAAAGGATTTGTGGTGAGGGATAGAAAAAAGTCTAACGTTACTAATGTGTACATTAAATCAACATACAATGTGAGATACATTCACTACTGTTTCCTAACCAGGCTCTGACATCACCTACATGTAGCAGAGTAATTTGTCAGAATCATCTTAATTTGCAATATTTTGTGGCTAATGCCAATTTCTCCATTGAAAATGTATTAGGGTCTTGCCTCTAGTTGCCTCCATTTTGGAATCTAGAAGATTCCGTTTACAAACTTTAGGGATCTATACACTCTACATATAAACATTGGTCTTTACCTTCTGAGAAGCTCCATTGAGAAGGCCTCTGTCCCATAGTGCTTTGTTGCCTGTGGGGTCTTCATCAACATCATCACTTGTGTTTGGGGGAAGACGCACCTGAGCAATGTATAAGCATTTTATTTTATTAGTTATATAGCCATATTTATTTACAAAAACATCTAAACTACCACCACCCGCCTCTCCTTACAATACAGATGTTTCCAAACTTGTCTGCAGTGGCCATTGTGTCGTAGTCCAGAAGACAGGCAGTAGTGACCCAGCGAGGATAAGTGTCGTCGGCAAAGATGATCAGCTGGTTCTCATTGCGTCTATAACGGACCCAGAACAGACTCTCCTGGACGTCCGATATGATGACGCGCTGGCCGATGGTATGGATGCTAGTCACCAGGTTAGGAACATGCTGCAGAGAGAGAACAAGATGAAGAGATAACTTAGTGTGCTCCACAGGCACCAAACGCTAGGCTATAGTTTCATGAAACTGTTAAGTTGCCATTAATGTATAAACAAGTGCAGGGTTTGTACACTGTGCTCTAATTTAGTCAAATTAATAAAAGACTAATGACCCCTCTTGAACTGCAAAGCTTTAAACGCATATATAAAATCCACATGTTATAAAGGCAGGTCGTTACCATTTACCACATATTTGACTAATGGTAACATTCATTGTGAATTATTGAATATATAGAGTCATAAGGGAAATGCATATCTCACCTTGTTCTCACATTTCCGCAGCAGCTTCTTTTTGCCCATGTCGTAGATTCGGAGCAGTTTTCCAACTCCAACCAGGACCCGGCCTTGAAAAGGAGCAATGGCCAAAGGCACATCCTCAACTGGGGTCTGTCAAAAGTTGAAGTTTAAAGAGCGTCAATAATCAGATTACATTTGCTGCGAGGTAGTTCTGACAAAATCGCATTAATTCACTTTCCATTGACTTTAGGTTTGCAGTGTACGGTCTACGAGTTAATGTATCGGTTGACTGGTGAAGTGGTTGAGGAATTCCTATAATGGGAAAAATGGCTAACAAGTGAGTAACCCTACACTCAGTGACCCTATGACTCACTTCCTGATTCTTATCTTCAGGTATCAGACAGGCTGTCTGTGCCTGAATGAGGTACAGCCCCCTCTGCCTTGGTGCCAATCTGTGTAGTGGCCACTCGGTGGTAATGCAGTGAGAAATTCCCCTGGGCCCAAAAAGGATTTTCCCCATTGACGGCAATGAAAAAAGAAACACCTAGGGCGAGCACCTACCCACTGCGCCACTGCCGCAATGAAGGAATACTTCTCAAATTTAACATCCTATATAAAAATAAGTCAAATTCAGTCATTAATTTACCTTGTGCACAAACTCCAGCTTTTCACCCCCTGCAGTGAGACGATACGTGTAGATGAAACCACCTCCCACTGATCTGGGGTTCAGGATCATGTCTCTGGCCACACCCACCAGGATGTACCACTCCTCTCCAGTGTTCATGAAGCGGCACACAGCCACACTGAAACAGAGAAACATCATCATTTGATACGACAGTATGGTGACTAGAGCTAAATAAATCTTTCTGCTTGAATATTACAGCGTTGTAAAGGTTACAATCAAATGCAAATTAAACTGGAGTACAACAATCTAGATGTTACAATGTATATCGTTAGTCAATATGCACATTTACACATATTATGTAATGTCATGTTTTATTTGTTGTAACACTCACCTGAAAGCAGCTTCATTCTGCTCCAGCTGCACTTGGTCCAGTGTTGTGCCTTGTATGGGGTTGACCAATCTCACCAGTGAAGCCCACTGACCAGTCCCTGCTTTAGGTGAACCAAAAATAGCCTCTGGGAGATTCTCATTGAGAAAGGCAGCAGCCATCTCAGCAGCCAGCTCCCGTTCATCTTCACCAGCAGCTTCCACCATCTCCTGCATAGGTCATTAGAGAACACAGAGGTCACGGGGCAGGTCAGAAACAGGTAATGTTTCAAAGGGCATTTTCATCATGACAATAAGAGTGCCTAGGGCTCGTTTTGACCTGACAGCTCTCTTTTACTTGAAAAACAGCATCCCTAATTGTCATTCAGTGTAGTGAGATAAACTACATTGTTAATGTAGTAGTCTGGAGGTTTTTTTAAATATGAAATTGCAGGTGAAACCTCATTAAATTGATTATGCACACAGCATTGTGGGGCATTGGGGTGCGTCGAGTATTCACCAGTAGCGCAAAATGTTTGTAGAGGTGGGTGGACCCGAGCAGCATAAGACCACACTGGTTAGGTACATGGTATACCTAACAAAGTGGTAAGTTATTGTATTTGTATTTTAGCCTGTAGTAATCAATGACATACCCTGTACCATCACAAGGCCAGTTGTTATTTGGCACAATAGTTAGGCAGGCATTTTTCCCCCACTGGATTTATTACAACTGATGTGCACATACCTCGGCCATCTGCTGCTTTCGCTGAGCTTTGGTTGCCTCTGTATAGGCGTTGTGGTCGGTCTCTATCAAAACAAGGTTATTTGTCTCCGGGTGAATTACAAATTTCCTGGGAGTGTACTGTAGAGGAAAGGCCACCTGGTTGAAGACAGCACCAAGTTTTTCCAACGCCAAAATCCTGGAAAACAGCGACAAAAGAAGTGTAGAATGTTAATTATTGATGGATCAGTTTGTCTGTGCAGTCTTCAGAGTTCATTTTGAGAGGTACATTATTACATTAACTGTCTTTTTAAATTTCTTTTAAATGTTTGTGTACTGTAAAGCACCATTTACACTGCTAAAATAAAGCTAAACATTTGGGTTTTAGAAAGCAGACTTGTAGAGCAAAGTCCCATCACAACTAAACAATAGAGCAAACTAGGCCTGTGCTGTCGTCCCCGACAGCAAGGTGTATATCGGCGAAAACGACCCCATACGTCTGCCCCGTATGTCTGCCCCGTACGTCGCCCCATACGTCTGCCCCGTACGTCTGCC
>JAVQKC010121852.1:0-12310 GCA_036025475.1 Philypnodon macrostomus
GCGTGACGTTGTTTACTCTGTATCATCCTGGTTCATCCTCAATACAGCCACGTTAACTTTCCTCCTGGTCTCCCGTGTCCTTCTTTATTTGTTAATATACTTCCACCGGGTATATAACAGCAATATCTACTTTATTTGCTAATTAACACTGCTTCAAAATCAACACTTAATATGGACTATGGTCAAGGAAATCAGGACAATTTTTTTTTACTTTTAAATATATTTTGTCACGACCCATCTTGATTTTAGGCAATCAGTTCGATTTTACTAAATCTGTCTCAGAATGTTTGATTATTGCAACATATTTAGATTTTTGAAATATATATTATAAATGTATAATGTTTACTGATATTGCTGTAATGGTACTTTTGTGATATATTGCCTTGATTTTCAACCGGCGTGCCGAGGAACACTACCGTGCCATGAGTGATTGCCAGGTGTGCCATGAGAAATTATCCAATTTAAAAAAATACTAGTAGCCTATTTTAAAGTTAATTTGGGAACAGGAAGTGTAAATGAATGCACTTCCCTATAGTAGGTGAGTTAATAATGTGTATGCATATTGTCATCAATAATACTGATATATGAAACATAGCGCCCTTTGTTCACATTTTGGGTCAATTGTGTAACCTGAGATGATTATTTTTTTACTAAATTGTGTGCCCCGGCTCAAAAAAGGCTGAAAAACACTGATATATTGTAATGACCTCAGCTAGCTCAAACTGCTGCAGGATGATGCTAATTTGCCTTTTTGGGACCAAGTCATCTATTGCCTGATTCCACGTACAACCCAACTTTAGTAAACCTAAATATAACGTTGAAAGATGAACCACATGCTCAGCGATGCCCTAAAAAGCTTCATTCACAGAGCCACTGCCAACACATGCATTCAATACTTTCAGGACACACACAAACCAACAAACAAACAAAACATTAAAAATTCACCACGAAAGTCAAATAAATGAGCTTACCATCTTTCCACTGGACTGGTTTGGCATGCAAAAAGAGAGACAGGCGGTTACACATGCAGCATGGGCACAGACATGCACAACCAAAAACCAACAAACCAACAAACCAACAAACCAAGCCACGTTAGATCCACCACGTCCCCAATTGCCTTCATCACATTTATATGGTTTATTCAGGCATGAGTGGCCACAATGCACAAGTCCCCCCTATACTGCCAGAGATTAAAGGGGCACTATTATGATAACTGGACTAGAATTATTGAATGTTTTTGCCTCATTAAAAACATGCCCATATATGTATATATGTATATTCTTTTAGTAACCCTGTAAGCTGAGGTGCTGACCTTCTCAGAAGCTGAAAAAACATGGTTTCACCTTTCAAGGAAGATATGCGAACTTACCAGAGAGAGAGAGAGAGGTGTGTAGAGTAGCCAAACATTTTACTCAAGAAATTGTAATATGATCCTAAAATGTTTTCTATTTTTTAGTATCAAAAATAATATTACTAAAGTAAAAAAAAAAGAAGAAAAAAGCTAAGTACAGAGTAAGTGTTTGAACGCACTATATGTGGTGCCGTTTTAATGTAATTTCTAAAAAATATAACTAGAAAAAGAAATGTCCAAATCTTCTCACTTTTTCACAACATACAGTTAAACCTAAATTGCATACAGAGTATTATTACTGTATTGTTAACATTACTTTAAAAAAAAAAGTATGGCACAGTCAATATTCTGCAAGACCAATTTAGAAGTATTCAAAAAGTTACTTGAGTAAACGTAAATCATTACTATCCACTTTCAGAACTCACCCTACCTTGCTACTACTTTCCAGTCCTGCTTTGGTTGTGATAGTGAAGTGGGAGTGGCCAGGAGGGGGAAAGAGGACCATAAAGGGTCATGGCTCTAATCTGAGCTTTTAAAAGGTGTTTTAAAAGGTGTTTTCAATACATATTGCACTTTTGGAATTCTAGATCAAAATTGAATTTTGAAAAGTATGAAAAAAGGCAGAATACGGCCCCTTTAATGTCAAGCTCTCATGGCCCAGTGATCGGTACAAACCGGTCCGGTCGGCGTATTGTTTTAATGTAAATGATTTTTGTACCTTCTTCATGTCTCGGTTGTTCATAGGATCGTCGGACATTTTGTACGACTGGAGTTCAATGATCTCTTTGAGCTCGTAGCTGTAGCCTTTTCGTTTACACACGATGACCACTTTATCAAACAGGAAGATGTATCTAGGAAATTAAAAATATATCAATGAATGAACATGCAACCAGATTATTTATGCATTTTTCTTCCTGCTAGTGTTTTGTTGATTTGTTCTGGTTGGTTACAGTGGATAAAGTCTACTCACTCCTGTTAAAATGCCAAGCTATTATGTAAAAAAAATAAAATAAAAAGCTCAAAATGACGAATGATAGCAGCTATTAAGCATGTGTTTGGCAATCAGGATAAGCTATATTTTTCCTCAAAAATATATATATATATATATATATAATTTGCATCAATGGTGGAAAAAGTTAAAAGTTTTGACGTGAATAATAATAATATTTTTTTTTACAAAATAATTAATGGTATATGATGGTATATTATTATTGTATGTATGTTTTTTAATGGATGTATGAAGCAGCTGAAACAATGAATTCCCTTCAGGATTAATAAAGTCAGACTCCCTATCCGCTGTATATATCCATGGATACTTTTCAGATTATTTATTTATTACCATATTATTCAGATTATTCACTTGATTAATATGTAGGTGTCTGCCATTAAAAGTAGTAGTCCGGATGTTTTCTAAAATAACAAACTTTTACAAAATAAAACTAAAAGCGAACAAAGTCTGATTTGATGTTGCTGTAGAGGGCAAAGAAGGGACTAAAGTAAAATCATTTTGACAGAGTGCCCACTTAAAGGGGTAGACCGGAGGTTTCCTAAAATAGAAAAATGATATAATATTTTGAAAATAGTTGATCTGACCCTGTCTTATGATGTAAAGTAGTATCTGTCTTAATTATCCCTCCCCTGGCCTCTAAAGACTACAGACAATCTACTTTGCATCATAGAACAGGGTCAGATAAAAAATTTCAATGTTATTATCATTTTTATTTTATTTTTTACAATGTCTCATTTAAGGATACACCCAAACTACTACTTTAA
The DNA here is from genome assembly GCA_036025475.1 of Philypnodon macrostomus. Taxonomy (NCBI): domain Eukaryota; kingdom Metazoa; phylum Chordata; class Actinopteri; order Gobiiformes; family Eleotridae; genus Philypnodon; species Philypnodon macrostomus. The sequence continues at coordinate 3,125 of JAVQKC010121852.1, forward strand.
AATATACATTCTATTTATTTGTTGGTAAATTGAAAATAATAATAAAAAATATCTGACCTGTCCTGTTTGGTTCTGTTGACGATGGAGCAGACTTTGATCTCTCCGTCGATCTTGGGCCGTCCGTACTCCTCCAGCCTCACCTGCTGCTTAAGTCACACACATGCCACATCATTGAAACATTTACTACTGCTACTGTGATATGTTTGTATATGTATATTCCATATGGCAAATGTTGAACCTGCAATTTTTTTTTACTTTATTTGATAGGACAGTAGACTGACAGGAAATCAGGGAGAAAACTGGGGAGTGACATTCGGCAAACTGATGTGAGCTGGTTTCAAACTCATGACACCAGCTCTGAATATGGCCCCGCACACTCTACCGACTGAGCTAAACTGCGGCCCAGGTAGAGCATTTAATAAGTGATCATACAATAGAGTCACTGATGTGGTCAGGAAGCAAAGGCCCCTGGATGGCTTTCTATAGAGGTGTTCTAGGCATGTCACCAAGAAGAGACCCAGGGGAAGACCTTAGACATGCTGGGGGACTATGTGTTTTTACTCGCCTTGGAATTCCTATAGAAAGAACAATATTAAACCCAACCATTCCAAAATTTTGAAAATGTATTATCAGATCTGCATCTATCTGTACAATGATCTTAAACAGGGGTGTCCAAACTATGGGGACCTTTGGTGAAGTGAAATCGGTCACCTCAGAGAGTGTCCCCCTTAATTTTTGACAAGGAGGCTCTCGGTGAAAAAAGTTTGGACACCCCTGATCCAAAATATACTGCAGTAGACATATACCTCTTTTGCACTTTGGAAATACCAGACAATCTTTTCAAGAACCTAATTTGTGTGACTAAATACTACTGCAACATTTCTGACACATGCCTTCCAGGCCTCAACACACTGAAAGACATGCCATTGTATTCGATGAGATATTTCATAAGCTACAATGACGGCCCGGTCTCTTGCCTGTGGACGGATAGAATGGTCGAATACAGATGAGTGTGTGGCAGCTCTAACTAATGAATGAGGCGTATAACAGTGGCATACAGTGGAGCCACAGGTTACCACGCCGTTTACCACGCCAGGCACGTCGAACAGACAAGTGAGGTGTCATACTTTTAATGACTCTACCATCACTCACGCTGCCACGGTCTGTCTTCAATAACCACACCGGCAGACAATGACTCTTTACTCAAACTATAGCACATTTGTCATCTGTTGAAAGTTCTTTTCATCTAGGGGTGAAATACAATAAGAAAAATACTGGCTTCGAGTGGCAACAACTCCATTGAAACACATAGGTAGTGGTAAGCGGTCCACAGTTGCCCTAGGGCAAGCCATTCCACACACACTAGAAATGCCACTATAATCACACCACAACACAAATATGGGGAAGCGGCTTGCTCTACAACACAGCAGCCACAAAGCCAATTATGCTATTATGCTAACATGTCCCGCTTTTATTTTTTTGTTCTGCATGCTGAGGTGCTGATCTTCTCAGGAGCTGAAAACACTTGGTTTCACACTAAGTTAGAGGCAGGAAAAGAGATCACGATGCTTGAAAATACACCCTAGGACCTATCTATTTATCTTGCTGCATTTCTTGCCCTTTAGGAAAGTCAGACTAAATCAATACACAAATGTTGCCTGGAACCTGAAGGATCATTGAGAGGTTTATATCAGTCCATTTACATCACATGCTCACAGTTATGAAGATGCACATATATAATGGGATTCATAAAGAAATATTTCAGAAAATCTGAAAACCTATGTGTGCATAAAGTCAGTGATTTGTAGAACCAACCTTGATTAACTTTTCTAGATTTTTATCTAGAAACTGCACAAGTTCCTTCAAGTTGGATGTACTGTCTAACAATTAAAATGATCCCCACAGCATGACACTCCCACCACCATGCTTCACTTCGCTCAGTCCTATCTGGGTAGGTCTGGGACACTTTTGCTGTCTGCTTTCTTGTTCTATCATTATTTCACAATAAAAAAAAATGGATCTTGACATTTTATGGAACCTCATAATAATCCATGTGAATTCCAGGTTGTAAGAAAACACAAGGCGCTGTACCTAGTATGCACAGATATATCGGCTCAACATCGGTATTGGCTGATATTTACAATTCTGACTAATATTGGTATGGCCTATACAAATGGCTAAGGATAATGTCTAATATTTAGGTATAGAAACACCCAGAGAAAGAAAAGCCCATTCGAAAATCCTAAATTGAGGGTCACAAAATGAAGTAAAAATATGTATTGCTTATTAAATACATTTAAAGCAATTGGTAATTGAAATATCGGTATCGGCCAAGACATTTCATATCGGTGCATCCCTAGCTTGATAATCTAACGTTATATACTTACAAGGTTTTCGATAGAACTTTGAAATTCACTGATCTTCTTGAGCGTCTCGTTGTCCCTCTTCACTTCGTTGATGTACATGGCCAAGTCCTAAAGGAGACAGCATTTCACACTTTAACTCTCAAATCTAACTGACACACGTCATCATACGCTACACGTATTCCACTTCAGCCAACATTAGCCACAATTTCTACATGATTTTTGTTAGCTATATTATGTTTGCTAGAGGTAGTTAGAATAGCTGATAAATTTACTTTAAGGCCTCCACACACCCTAGACAGCTGCCTAACGCCTAATTCACACTGACTGCTGTATGGAACGAAGTCTGTTCTCATTCCCACCAGCTGTGGTGCTGTACGTTTCCAGATCCGTGGAAGAAATAGGCAAGGATTCTATTTTTCCCGGACTCCGCATGCAGCTTCACACACACAACATACAGCTCCGTGCTCCACGTGCACCAGTGAGAGGGAGTTTGCCTGGACACGTACAGCACACGCACTGCACTCGGTGTGAATGGCAGTCCGGAGGAAGAAGTGAGAATGAGGTGTAAGAGACAGAGAGATCTCCTCAGCCCCGTTTCCTGGCATCAAGTCTCTCTTTCCCCTCTTCATACACCAAAAAGAGAAGCGACCCAAAGACCATGCCTTGCACGTGAGCGAGATATAATTACCCCCAACAAAAATAACAGGAAGTGACGTAATGTAAATCCCTGCTAAGCTATTGCCATGCTATTGCTAAGCTAGCCCTGTTACAACCCATAGTAGCTAACATTTTGATCAAATGTCTGTCCTATTTAGGTTAAGTTTAAGGCCGAACATTTGGCCAGTACTTATAGTGTTGATTGGGCCCTTCGTGTTTTAGTTTTGTTCATTTCGGTGTAAATGTCCGGGCGGCATATGAGACTAATGTGGTTTAAAGCTCTCGTCACTTCCCCTTCTCCTTCCGTGAGCTAAATGGTAAGGCAGCTGTAATGCTAGGCCAATCTGAGCGATCTATGTCTAAAGACTCAAGGCGACGATTCAACATGCTCAATAGCCCAAAAACTGGTCAGACAGCTTTCATCATCGGGGGATGGGGGCATACACATAAATAATCCTGAGGTGAGCGATGGCAAAAAACGATGAGACAGCTTCAGATGGGTGATAGCCGTTTTGGTGTGGGGAGCCCTTAAGAGTATTGTTGCTTCAAAACAGTATTACTCAAGTAAAAGTAAAAAGTACTGGGGAAAAATACTGAAGTAATGTTTGAACGTAATGTCATGTATTGCTGCTCTTGGCCAGGACTCCCTTGAACAAGAGGTTCTTAATCTCAATGGGATATCAAATAAGACAGACAGACAAAAAAATGAAAAAATCTAAGTATAGTATTTGCAAAAAAATAAACAAATAAAAGACTAACAATTAAGCATTTTAACAAAATAACATATACCTAAATAGCTTACAATGGAGGGTGGGTCTCACTTGAAATCCAAAATATCATTCAAGAGTATCCAAATAAGTATTCTACAGTAAAACTATTCGTTGAAGTAAAATGTATTCAGTCCATGTAACTACTGCCCAGCTCTGATCGTAGTTATTATATAAGATCACAATGCATGCATGGATCATGTGTTATCCCAAACCTGCATAGCCTCCAGTGCCTCCTTCAGCTGCTGTCTCTCCGGTCGGTCTGTGGAGTGACTCAGAAGTTCCTGCGGACAATACATTCAATTGCATTAGACATAAATAATAAAGCATATTCAAATGATATCCTATGGCAAATATAATTGTTTATTTATTAATCTTCTTATAGTTATCCCTGTCACGGATGACTGGAGACTACACCAGCAACTATGGGACTATTGAGGGATATAAATATAACCCGGACAAGGGGCAGTTAGTTAAAGGGCAATCTCCTTGGTGACAGGAAATCTAACAAATTTGTCCAAAACAGATCCGACAAAGGCCACTGCTTTTCAAACTTTTCACACCATTTACCAACTCTGTACAGTACAAAAACATATGCTGCGTTCCATACTTGGAAATGTCAAACCTCAAACTAGGAAAAATGCACTGGAACATCATTTGAGCTCGGAGGTCCTTGTCGTGGGAGATCCCAGTACCCCGACTTCACTGATCTATTGTTGTGTGACATCATACCTCAGTGAAGTACATCGATAAAACTTCAACTGAACTACTTCATTAACCTTATGGATCTCTGTTCATCAACCATAGTCTACTAGATATTATTCATTTTAAACACATTCTGCATTTAAAACTGGTGTAAAGACATTGCTATAAAATTATTTTTCTGTAGGGTTCTAAATGATCTAACCGCAAATATAAGATTGTTTCATTGGAATGGTTTGAATTTGACACTTGGAATCTCCAAGTAGGACGAATCGGACCTACCAGTAGCCATTAAACTAGGCCTATATCAGAAAACTAGGGGTAACCAGGTCTAAACAAGGACTATAGATAATCAAGATGTAATCAAGACTGACTCAAAACTGTGAATACCCTTATCAGACACTTAATCATAAATAATGGATTAGATTTATATTGCGCTTTTCAATGCCTCAAAGCTTTCTGCAAGCGCTTACATTTTGAGTCCTTTTTTATTCACACCACAATTACACAATGATGGTAAACAACTTCTGGAGCCACAGCTGCTGTGGGGCACACTGATGGAAGTGTGCGCCTACGGCCCCTTCGACCACCACCGAACACCAATCATATTCATACATAGACTTGAACTGCAAAATATAGCAATGTAGACTATCATGTGTAAACCTTTATGACGACAGTAATTTCGAAAGCCTTTACTTGAAGTTCCGTGAGGATATTACTTTCCATTGCATTATCTGAATGGCATATTTCCATCCCAAGATATAAAAACATGATTATATAAGTAAAAATGTATTCCCCATAATGTGTTTAGAGGTTGACTGAGCGTACATTGAGCACATTACCATATGGATGAGCCTATAGAGTTTGCATAATAATGGAAGGACTTTTTACTGTGATTATGAGAGGGTTGCTGATGCAGCTAAGAATATAATGGAGTGCATTTACATGTATTCAAACACAGACAACATGGAGGAACCAAGTACTAATTAACAAGATATAACTCTTTCCAAGTACCATTTTATTGACATCACATAAAACTAAACCACGATTAAACCGAAATTAGATCATGGCGAAAATAACTCAATGTGTCAGAAATGTAGTGTGTTAAAATAAGATAATATAACTTGACATGCTAGTTTCTGAACCCTAAATACCTAAAAAACCTCACCACCAAGATGCATACAAGCTTTATTCATTCTGCCCTGGGGCAGACTGACTGCCACATAGCTACCATATTGTGCCAACAGCCTCTCTGACCACCACCACATACACTACTACAATCTCACTAATACATTGATACAAGGCAATGTGTCTGGCCCAAGGATACAACGAATAATAGATTTGGTTGCTATATTCAAAAGGATTATAGTTCATTAAAATTATTAAACTATATCATATTTGCCATCGTATGCTTTTTTCCATCATGACTGACTATGGGCCTTAGGCGGAGTACACCCTTGACCAGTTAGTGCTGACCACAGGGCCGACAAAGAGACATGCACAGACAGGCAGACAACTATTCACTCCCACACTCATTCACTAGGGAAAATTAGGGGTTACCGGTCCTCCTACATGCATGTCTTTGGGCAGTGAGAAGGAGCCGGAGCACCCAGAGAGAACACATGAGGAGGACATATAGACTCCACCCAGAGGAAGATTGTATCCACAATTTTCTTGCTGAGAGAAAGCCACACTAGTTAAGTCCTCCAAGGCAAAGTTGATAGAGAATTGACCTGCACCTTCATGACCTCCACACCCTGTAACCTGCATAAGCTTTACAACTACAGTGCATTATTCATTCTGCCCTGGGGAAGACTGACATCAAAACGTGGCTGCCATTTTCTGCCAAGGGCCTCTCTGGTCTATAATATCATTCATACAAGGTAATGTACCAGAAAGTGGGTAAAGTGTCTTCCCAGGGCAGAGGTGGATAGTAGTGAGCTACATTTACTCAATCACATTTACTTGAGACTTTCTGCAAAATTTCTTTTTACTTTCACTTGAGTAATAGTATTTTAATGTAACAATACTCTTACTTAAAAAGTAAGGGGGCTTTTACCCACGACTGTATGTAATCTAGATATTGCTTTATGTGGTGAAAAAGTGAGAAGATTTAGAATTTTTGGATATAAAGAAATTTGCTCTTTTTTTCTTTCATTTTTGTGTGTCTCATTACCACCGCACACACACATCATTTAATGAATGTACAACTTAAGTAAAGAATCTACGCTGTGCTAATTTACATCCTTTACACTTGTCCAGTAAAACCTGAAAATCAAGAATTTTGCCACCAGCCAAAACTAACTGTTACTTATGTGTCCATTAAATAAACATAATGTGAGGTACATTCACTAATGTTTCCTTACCAGGCTCTGACATCACCTACATGTAGCAGAGTGGTTGTCATTTGCCTAAACAATCTTAATTTGCAATATTTTGTTGCTAATGCTAACTTCTCATTTTCTCAATTGAATTTTCTAATTGAAAATGTAGACTTGCTTGTGGAATTTAGAACATTCTGTTTACAAACTCTGAAAGGGTCCAGAGCCATAGACATAAGTGAGTTGCACCAACGGAAGTCCAAAAAATGTTAACGATGCAGCTTCAAAATAGTTCTACATCAGCACAATTCTCTGTAATTTAATGGCACTTTTAGCTTGATAGGCTACTTCCTGGAACTATTGAGAGAATATGTTGCTGTTTAAAACTGGCCTATTGCCGCCAATAGAGTTATCAGAACTCTGCTTTTCTACAGCTCTGAGTCTAAAGAGCTAATAGTTCTTCTTGTTTAAGTGACACAGCAATTGTACAGATTCAAGCTGGTTGTCAATAACACGTCTCTATGGAGTGGAACCATAACACGTGTTCATAAACCGAGATGTCCATCAAATATTTACCGCCTGCCCCAGACCGCTGTCCGTTGTGCTGAACTAACTTTTTTCCCTTCCCTTTCAAGGTAAATAAAAGATGAATCCTCCACTCATGTTATCTATATACTCTGCAGTAATAGTATATGGCCTATGGGCTTGGCTGGACAAGAGCAATCATTGCCCTCTCCAGCCCACAGTGATGTTGTGCAGTGGGAGGCCGTGAAATGGGCTGTGGTAAATGTGGTTAATGCATGGTTGATTTGACGGTCGTGGCTCCATGGGAATCCTTAAAGACAAGTGCTCGGAATATAAAGATACAAGCAAGTAATAAAATGCTCACGGGCCACTTTTTTAGGTACACTTTGTAATGCTGTAAATGCACTAGCGATCAGACATGTTCAAAGACGTTTTTTGAATAGCCTGTAATCAAAATGATCACTCTGCTCAAATTTTGTCCCACTTTTTGTATCCTTTCCCAACTTAACTAAAGAAATGTTGCCGCAATCACATTTTAAATAAAGAGGGTCTTGTGGAGATAAGATTGATGAATCCTGGATTTAGCCTTGAAAAAAACCCTCAACTTAAACCAAGCTTAACTTAAAATAATTTTATCTTGTTGAATGTGCATTATTTTAATGTAATGCATTGTGTAATCATAATCACACAGACCAAAAAATACATATATAAATAAAACATGTAAAAAAAAATAAAATAAAAAAAAATACATTTTAACAAAAGTTCTCTTTTTTCTATAACAAAAAACTAGAACTAGATAACATAGAGAAACATACAAAAAATATTTTCTCAATTAGGAGCACAGTCCCTTTAAAATAATATCAATCAAGTTAAAACTAACCAAAATCAAGTAATCAGTAAATGTGACCCCCTTCTGCTTCACCAATGACTAACGGTTTTTGAAATTCTTCATCTCCCTGTAGCCCAACTTAATCACTTTTTTCCCTCCACTGACATGCTCACTTTGCCATTTATATGCCTAAATGTACCAGGTTAATGCGGTATTTGTTGACTCTCTGATATATTTGCATTTTGAAGCTTTAGAATTGATCTAATAATGTGTCTCCAGTTCATTCCACACCATAAACCATAATGGAGAGAACATAAATCATATTCTCATTGCGGCTGCCGCCTCTTTCTATATGTGAAGAGTGGGTGAAGAAATGGCTTGGTCAGACACAGTGGAAATTTGCATATGGAGGAGAGAACTGTACTTATTAGCATTTATTAATATGTGATTATTACAGTGTCGTTATGTGCCAATTTACTAGGAGCACTTTGAGAATGTACTTTTACCCTTTGTATAGAAAAGGTTCAATAGTAGCTCTAAGATGTTTCATGTAGTCAGTGCTTGCAAAAAATAAATCTTCATATCACTTCACATTCATTTGACCAAAACATACAATTTTTTGCAAAGTTTTTGTCTGTTTCATTTTCAAAACTAAAAGGCTGTTCTGCCAGTCCAAAGACATTCACGTGTTAGGAGAACAAATGATTCTAAATTAATTATAATTAAATATATTTATAACTAAATAAATGTGAGAGTAAACAGTGTATGTCTCTGTGTCAGCATCACAACTAACTGGCCTTTGTTTAAGGCAGTGTTACAGGTTCCATTCTTGGTATGCAATTTTTTTTTTCTTTCTCCAAGTTTAGATTATTTTAGATCTGCTAAAGAGCTGGGGTTTTTTGTATATTCCCCCCCCCCCCCAAGTTTCGACAAGGTTTCGACAAGGTTTAGACCAGGTTTAGACCAGGTTTAGACCAGGTTTAGACCAGGTTTAGACCAGGTTTAGACCAGGTTTAGAC
>JAVQKC010121856.1:0-13640 GCA_036025475.1 Philypnodon macrostomus
CACTCTGCTACATGTAGGTGATGTCAGAGCCTGGGTAGGAAACATTAGTGAATGTACCTCACATTGTATGTGTATTTAATGTACACATTAGTAACAGTTAGACTTTTGGCTGGAGGCAACATTCTTGATTTTTAGGTTTTTCTGGACAAGTCCTTACAGAAATATTGAAGACCACAATAGTTTTTTTCATTGTATGTTCAGAATTATTCTATCTCTCTCACCACAAATTCTACTCTTTTGTAAATCTAACTCACTTTTGCTCCAGTCGCCTCCATTCCGGAATTTTCAACATTCAATATGACCAACATTTTAAAGGGTCTGTTCTTCTAAGTTTGTCGTGTTGTGTATTCCGACTGTGGCAGTAATTGATTTGTATTTATTTATTTATTATAAGTTACTGTTGCCTTTCGATATATCTTCAAAACCAGTCGGGCCAATCTCCTCCAACCTCTGACATCAACACAACATTTTTACCACAGAACACCCACTCGCTAGATATTTTCATTGTTTTAGACCATTCTCTGTAAGCACCGGTTGAGTGTTGTGTCCCAGTGAAGTATCTGCAATGCAATCTTTTAAACGTATCATATGCCAGATGTTGCCTGAATGAGGTGCTGCCTTGCCATATGTTCATGAGCTTTCTTTGCATTTAGACACAGTATGGGTGTCTAATAAAGTGGCCAGCGGGCTCTCTATAATCCTTGGCAAAGAAAATGGTCCAAAGAGATGAGACAAATCATTATGACAGTGTTTGTCCTGAATCCCGAGCCAAGTGATTAGTCATTGAGCAGAGGATAGAGGGATATAAAATATGTGCAGAATGCTAAATTGTTCCAAAAAATGTACTTGGATATGAACGTATGTAAGGTTTTGAGTCAAATGGTGTCCTCACAGTCATATTGAACCTCTCGTATAAGGACAAGGAGCACTTTGACAGATGCTTTACTTTGATTGATGGAGTTGGAACACGCAATTTGCCCAGAAATCTCAAACTAATGAATGACATTATAGCCACAATCCATTTTCAGAGATTCTCATAACGAGCTGAAGGACAAAAAAACAGTCTTCATGAACTTTACTCTTACATTTTTAGCCCCAAATGTTACCTGCCTATAAGGAAATGAACCACAGGAGATGTTTTTATGTATTTTCTTTTTGTCCTTGAGCTAAATGAGTTTTGATGAATTTATGATGCATTTTAGTGTCGTATTGGGGGTACTTTTCAATGATTAGTTTTATGTCTAATGTTCTGAAATGAGTCCAGCCTAATTGATTGGTAATGTATTGACTTTTTTAAACTACAATCTATAGATGAATTCATGTTCATGTTCATGCAGAAACACTTTGGATAGTGCACCGTAACTTGTGGCGCCGTCAGACAGTGCGAGGACCTACCGTGGGTGATGTGATCCGTCTCAAACTCTCCCCCAGAGAGTCTAGGTTCACCCGTCTCCTCCTGGTCAACCTCTTGTGGGGTCCACTCGGTCCCTGCGGCTCCTCGCCCGCCGGGCACACCGATCTTTCGACGGGGCTGCGGCCGTTCCACAGCACCGCTCTCTGGACAGAAGGAAAAGACGAAAAGGGGCATCCTCGAGGCTCCTCTGCGGGCTCCAGGGCACCTTCTCCCCCAACGTCTCCTCCGGGGCTCTCGAGCCCACAGTCCGAACCGACCGAACTGCTGAAGGACTCCGAGGAGATCTTACGCGAGGATGAAGACATGATGATGGCGAGGAGGAGGAGGAGGGTGCAAGAGCCGAGGATGATGATGCTACAGCCGCTTCTGTACCGCGTCCTGCTCTGCGCAGGGGACACATCAGATTGTGGGGGTGTGTGGGGGTCAGTGGAGGGGTGGACTGGTTCGGGGCAAGGTCTGTCTGTAAAATGGTGAGTGCATGCGGCTGTTCGCGCTGTCCGACTCTGTACGTGGCTGCCTGTGCGTATGAGTTGTCTGTCTGCGTGAGACTCAACCTCAGGGAGGGAGAGAGGGGGTCGACTAACGGCACGCAAACATTTATGTAAGGCAGAGGCGGGGGAAACGTTGCCTTCCGAAAAGCGTCCTTATTTACCCCAGAAGAAAACCCACCTTGCTCCCTATAGGGCAGACACTACGCAGAGGATGCCCCTAACAAGAAAATGTCATTTATGGACAGAGCCACGGCGTTTATGCTGTCTGATGAGCTCACCTAATTGTTTAATTGATTGAAATCAAAGAAAACGTTTGCTTTACTAAAGAAATCTAAAATATAAAAACAGAAATATGACATGTTTGTTCAAAAGGTTATCCCCGTGCAGGTCAATATTCCGTGCACCTCGGTGATTGAAGGGTCCAGAAAAGCAAAGCTTTCGCAGACGAGGAATCCCCGGGTCTCCGTCCCTCGTCCACGCTCCTTCTTGACTTATCTGCGGCTGCTCTCGTCCTGCAGCTTCAGTGAAGCCTACATGCAGTATGTGAGGACTATGGAGGCTGTGCGAGAGTGCCCGGTGCCAGTGGGCCCTTCTGTCCTCATTTGTCCGTGTTTGGGTCGCCTCTCCTCCGTGATTTCAGGTGCTGGTTCAGGTGCTAGTTTGGAGAGTGCAGAGGTGGTGCGTGAAGGTGCGCAGAAGGAGCAGGAGAGAGCGCGCGGGCAGCAGCAGCAGAACGCGCCGGCAAGATCAGAGCGTTCCGCCTAGCTCACGCGCAATGAAGTCAGCGTCAATGCACTAGCTCCTTTGAGTTGAGATGGACAATAAATCAACCAATCAGAGGACAGATACAGCTGACAGGCGCAAAGGGTTTCTAAGAATCTCTCTCTGGAGCAAGGTGTTTGTGTGCAGGGTTGAAAGCGCATGTAAAAACGAACCGTAATATCACATAGCTCCGAATGTGTCAGTTTTTATGGCTATATATATATATATATAATGATTATTAGCTATTTTCTGCAACTGCTTCCCTCTTTGAATTTGTGACGTTTGTAGTCGTATTGTGTTAAGCCAAATCTATCACAGCAGAAGTGAGAGACGATGACCTGCACCTGAGGTGGGTCAGACCTCACCGTTTCAAACGTTCATACATAAATTATTCAACAATTCTGTCTGTGTAATCAATCAGTGCATCCCTCCCATCAAATGCACACATAAACAAGTAATTGTTCTTGAGTTTCCAATCCACTGGCTGGAAATAGCAATCAACAGATGCAATTGTAATCACACAATAGTCATGGTCAATAAAGCAAGTTTATGGCAACCTACCAACTGTTGTGTGAGGAGGAAGGGATAAATATGCCCCCACTTTGTAGAAATCAAAGCTGGCAACGGTGGCACACACATAACCCGAGTCGAGAACACAATGTTGCTAATGTCTGGCACTCATCACAACCATGACCTTGACCTGGAATGACAGCATATTCCATTCATTAGGCCCATTAGGCGCCCAGAAGGGGCATGGATGACACTACATTAAACACACGTAATGTCATGTCAGGTATTTACATTCACTGGCCACTTTATTAGGTACAGTTATTTCCCAACCATTTACTGCGACTGGCTGTGTAGGCCATATACTGTACATGCATGTTAGCAAATGATGTTTAAGACAAACCTGCTGAAGTTCAAACTAAGCTGTGACCTTGAACATGCTTGAAAGACTATTGGGAAGTCTTGTTGTTTGCCAAATGAGATCACGTGAAGGCAAACGTCTCACAGCGATGCCAGATGTCAGAGAAGAATGCTGGTAAAGGCTTGAAACTCAAATAACACTTACAACCAAGGTCTGCAGACATCCACCTCTGAATGTCAAAACTCATTTACCTAATAAAGTGGACAGTGAGTGCAGTTCATTTGAGTTTTTTGGAAATGATGAGACCATATTGCATGTAGTTATTTTCCTTTCTGACAAATGCAACAGCTCTTCCTTATCTGGTTCTTTTCTATGCAAGTCTGTTATCCATCAGTTATATTATGTGCACTTAATAAAGCTACCAAGACAATGAAATAAATATCATTCCACAAGATAAGGCCAGTAAAGTGCAGAGACCGCCTGTAGCTGGCAGCCTGCCCAGAATAGACCGAGCACCATTCAGTATGTATACACATGATATGACTTAATTGAATGCAATGCCTATGATGCAACAAATGGTTTAAGCTTATTTGACATCTGTAAACATTACAGCTATGTAAACATAGATCGTTAAATCCAGATCAGCAATAAAATGGATTCCCAAAGGTTTACTTAAAGCCACAAGTTAACCAACTGATAATTTAACATCAGGTGGTTTTATATGCTCGTAAACCAGGGAAGGAAGGAAATAAGAAGCATCATTTCAACACAGACTTACAACATCATTTTTCACTTTTGGTGACAGCACAGACACCAAAGATCAGCCTATTTATAAGCAAGGGCCCATGCAAGACCAGTGGTTTTCAAACCTTGGTACAGGGCCCATTTGCGGTACATGGGCTCTTCCTAATGCTACTCGGGATTTTTCGCAAGCTTGATTACGTTTCATTCTGTTTTCCCCTTGTTTATACCTAGTCACAATTTCAGCTCCTTTAAGTCCTATGTAATGGTACACTGAAAGCCAAATGTTTTCTAAGGTGATACTTGGTGTAAAAGTTTGGGCCCTAGGCAGCACATAAGCGAGCTGAAGTTGAAATAGATGTGGAATGCTGGGAGATAAGAGAAGATTTACTGTGACACACCACTGAGTCAAAACCAGGTGTCTTTTCTGTGAGAGATAAGCAGCAGTCGGAAAGTCACACTTGAGCCGGTGTCTTTGTGCCACACACTACAGCTTGGCTTCACATCTGATAGTTGTTTGGTGCAAGAAGACATGTCAAAGTGGCATAATAAAGAATAATTATATATTTCAAAAAATTAAACAGAGCATTTAGAAAGAAAAAAATATTAATACTGGATTGATAAGGATTGTGGTTATAGAAAACACTACTACTTCAAGATGACCAAAGTCAATGTTACTGACTGGCTTTCATGGCTTTGAGATTTGTGGCTTGCCATCAGATGCCCAGATAATAAAGCTTTTGTTTGTGAGTAAAAACACTATTGAAAGATTGTAGTGTGTCCCCCATGTGTGTAGACGAGAAAAGAAATGGCTGCCGAGGTCATAAATCTGCCCCAGGCCGATCTAATTGGCCATAACCATCCATCACTCCATGCCACAAGACTGCCATTAACCGTGAACCTCAGACTCTCACTCACTTGTCCTGTATAAATAACTACTGTACTGTCTTCAAGGAATAGAACGCAGTTGTCGAGCAACAAAAAACTAATTTTTCTAACGGTTAGGATCAGACTTTTGGATGCATTTTATTTTTTGTGGTTTTGTGTCAAGCTAATGAAATTACTAAAGCAAGTAACTGTGGTGCAAGGTAGTGGAGCTTTCCACTTTCAGCACTCAGCAAGAGGATTGTGGGCTGGTGGGGAGTCTACATTACCTCCCTGCGTTAGCATGAGATCTCTCCCGGTACTAGGTATGGTATGTTTCATCCTACTAGGCAAAAGCATGCATGTGTTAGGGGAATTGGTGACTCTAAATTGCCCATAATGAAGGAATGTGGTTGCCACCCGTTGAGAAGGGTGTACACCACATAAAACACATAGTTGCTGGGAAAGGCGTCAGTCACAATACTGAAAGGAATAACACAAACGAATAAATAATAATGTAACCAAACAGTATCGCTATAATCATGACACATTTGGCTATACGCTGTCAATCATATGTAATAAGTAATAACTAAGGATATCTACAAAGACTAGTATCATAGACAGCCAATCAGACCGTATGTGATTCATTTACTGCTAACCATCTGAACCAGAGAACCATATGGTGTCAGAAGAGAACCTGGATATTACAGTCTGACGTGATGAGCTAATCAAAGAGCCAATAGTGTGGTTGTAAAGAATGATGAGGTCACACACAAGGGCAAGGTGGTTGATTGCGCAGAAGAGGAGTATGTTCGCTGTACATAAGTGTGTATTGTATGTCTATTTTCACATGATGATGACAGTAGGAGCTGTTAAAATTAAGCGACAGCTGCAAGAAGCATCAAGCCACAGACAGAGTGGAAGACAGTAGTATAGATGAGGAGGGTGTCAATAAGGAAGTGTATCATAAAAGTGAAGAATATTAACTATTTTGAACAGTGCATTAACTCTACATGGGGATATTTGGAAACTATTAAAAAGGCAAGAGTTGGTTAAATTATTTATTTTTTTCTACTGTGTATACGATCAACTCATCAGCTTCAAAAAAACAATTGTTAAAATTGACTGAATGTTTTGTGATAGCCATATTGTACAGCAATGAATAACATAAATTATATAGACCAGTGAGACATTTCCATAACAAAAATCCAGAACATGTAAAACATTATCTACAATACATTTGAAGCATTCTCACAATTATATACACTACATTTAAGTAACACGTTCCTGTTTATTCGACAAAGTGAAGGATATCTGATAAAACGTGCTAGTTGTCTGTCTTGGTGCAGTCATATGGTTTCCACCACTGAGCAAACTGAAGGACTTTTTTCCTCTGATCATCAAAATTCTCCCTGATCAACTTCCTCCAGCGACGAGGCTCCAAGTCCATCATACCTCCGACCACTTCCTGAAAGAGAAGGAACAACTGAGTCTGGGCACATTTTTGTTTGCAGAACATATTATCAGCCCCAAAAATACATTGACACCTGTATACACTAACCTTGCCAAAGTAATAGGGGAATTTCTGCTCATTTTCAATGACATGAGCAAACCCTCCCTGCAGTCCAAAGTCTACAGCAAAGTAAGGTAGTCCTCGAGGTACCTTATAAGAGAGGGAAAAAAATCTGTTAAAACAATCAAAAAAATATCAAGATGTATATTAAATATTGCTGAAAAGAACAACTATAAAAGCGTTTTCACATACAGACTGGCGGATGTCTTTTGAAGACAGGTCAACAACCTTCTTGTTCATGGCCCATTCCTCATCACACTCCATAATGGCTTTCTAAAAGGCAACAGAACATAATAATGAATACAACATAAATAAAAAGTAATGACAAAGGTCAAATCATGCTCATACTTTAAAATATATTGGTGCCATATCACCCAGTTCTTTGGGGAGTGGGAGACACTCAAGAACCATGTGTTGTCTTCTTCGTGGGTTCATGTGTGTCTCCATAAACACACAGTCCAAATCCTGGGACTCAAACATTCGCACCAAAGTGCGTCGAAAGACCTAAAGAAAACAGCAGCTTACTCAAATACACAAAGTAATGTTGGTGAAAAACCTTTTTTCTAAATGAACAGAAAATGATTATCAAACCTGCATTTCTGCCCAGACATCCTCATCTAATCCAGTAGCACAACAGTGATGCTGAAGTGGGCAGATGAGACAGTGCCCATCTGTCATGGACACACCTGCAGGCAAACTCAAATACACCTGAGAGAAAAGGAAATACAGTGATTTATTGTAATGGCAAAAACAGTTTACCGTCCAAAAACATTGGAATAAAAAATAGGACATTTTGGCCAGCTTTACACCAGCTTGTCAACATTGATATGTCTATGTCTATTTAGGGACGCACGATTATGACGTTGTACATAATATGGACCGATAATATTAGGCCCAAATTGTTTTGATTCAGGCGCATTCCCCCTTGCTCTTCCCCCGAAGCGCTCGCCTCCCACCTGCAGCAGGCTGCTGAGGGCTGCCTGTTCAGCCTCTCAGAGCTACCGTTCTGTAGCAGTTCTACAACAAGGCAGAGAGACACTAGCTAGTCACCTAAAATTTTAGTCTTAAAGTTTTCATCTCAACAACAAGTAAAACACGAAGCAGGTCGTTTCAGCGCTTGAGTAGGCTTTAACACGTGAACAATGGTGGTGTGTTGTCTTCAATATAGAAATGAAAGAACTGTGTGTGTGTGTGTGTGTGTATTGGTGAGAGAATGCAAATTAAAGTTATTGTGCTCATGAAAAACAAAAAAAAACTTTTAGTGAATATTTTCTGTCAAGCTCTATTCATAGGATTTTGGTTAATGAAGTTTGAATGGCGCTATGAACTGTAGAAAAACCATGTGTAGGCTAAGTTTATTAGTTATCTGTATCTGAAAATGTCAATATAAATGTCAATATTGTGCATCACTACTTTTATTCCTAGTACTGTATACGTTTCTTGATAGAGTGATTGTTCTTTGTCTAATAATAATAATAATAATAACAACAATGATAATAATGGATTAGATTTATACTACGCAAACAAAGTGCTGACATTAATTGAGTGCATTATTCATTCATCCACAATCACATTGATAGACAAGTGTCACAACAACAGCATGCACTTGGGCAGAGACTCGAACCGGCGAGCGGGCCGAGTGCGCCGAGTGCCGACCCACTGCGCCACTGTCGTCTAACCAATTACCTTAGTCCCTAGGGCCACTATGAGGTGCTTCTGAAGCTCGGGGCTGTTGAAACAGTGCCTGCATTTCTCCATAGAGGCAGCCAGTTGTCTACTCTCCCCAATGGCACGGTTCCTCATCCTCTCCTCATCCCGGCCCTCGCCCTCCCGCTGGGCTGCACTTGACACAAACATGTCATCCAGTGTGTAGTTATCCCCGTCGGTCTTCCCCATCATCTTAAAGGGGAATTGAAGTCGTTGAATTGGGGTGACGAGGACGAGGAGGCAAAAGAAAAGAAGAAAAAGAATTTCAGCACTGAAGGATTATCACACTTACATAATCAATACGACTTTTTTCACTGAATAATTTAGCAAGTTTTATGTTTCTGCAAGATAGTTAAGAGTTTGCAAAAGTCCTGATTTGGCCTCTGGGCTTTCAGACTTTACTGATGCAACCACTAAGACTACAGATGCAAGTGTTTTGTGCCGTTTGGTAGTCAAAACAGAGAGACATTGTTTTGCTGGTGTTTAGTCATGTGTCACTGCTCTGCCACAAAGGGCAATAGTGTGTTTGGACTTGTGTTATTGTGCTCATTCTGGGGTAATTACAGCAATACCTTTGATGAAAATTGGCAATATATGGTTTAGTTCTACTGTGAATGTTGTCTTGACCCTCAATCCACGAGGTTCTCAAACTATGGTACAAGTATCAATAGTGGACTCATTCTAGTGGACCACTGCTTACACACAGATTATTTCAAGTTTTGTTCCTGTATCATCTCGATGTAGTAATACCCCATTTCTTTGTAGATCTAGCCCTGGTTTAGATCTGATTTAGGCTCATTTTTATCAAATATGGCACTTAAACTGATCAAGCCAGTATAAGTTTGGAAAGTCTTTCTTATATGCAAGCGAGTCTATTAACATGCAGGACAGCGAGTATGGAGACTGGTGTTGCTATGTCTGAGTGTAATTGCCATGGCAACCGGGCAACAGGTTGGAAAGTGTGTACAAGATGTGAAAGAGCGAGGCAGGCATGGCCGAAGAGTGTGTGTGCATGACTGTGTGTGTGGGAGTGAGTGAGAGTGAAAATTGGATTAGTTTAGTGACAGTGTGGGTGGGAGGTAGGGACTAGTGCATAGGGCTCCAGGAATGTGTGCAATACTAAGGGCTGTTTCATTTAGGATGTGATTAGATATACATTAATCATTTCAAATCAAACATACACGAATACACACATACACAGTGTTCATTGAAATCACATTGAGCTGACCTCTGTTTCTATATACATTTATTATTGATAAATGTCAGTGCTTTGGCAGTGGAATCTGGGAGCGCAAAGCTGTCAAAATGCACAGCACTAGCAATATTTAATAAGTAAGTACAAAAAATAATTAAAAAAATATACAAATAAGTACAAAATGTATATGCCATTGGTTGATTTATGATTTTATGTGTCTAGAGTCTTCTGCAGACTTTGGTGTTTTCTGGACAAATGTTGCTTTCAATCTTATTACCTGAACTGCTGCTCACTGGTTACTGAACAGTTTTATTTATTTATTTTCAATTTCTGAAATGGCACCCCACTTGGCACGACAACTTCAACAGCTTTGTCTCGAACATTTGTGCATGACTATATCAACTGGCTTAATGGAATGTAATAGATTGACTAGTGAACTGAGCTTACAAACAGGAAAACAGATGTACCTAATAAAGTGGCCAGTGAGTGTACTTCAGTGAAAACTACTATAATACCTACAATGCACATTTGTAAACATCAATATTAAATGCAAAAATGGTAGCCGTGAGACACAGGACGTAAAAAAAATTGCACTGTTGACAGACCCTTGAACATGGTGCTGAGCCGTGCAAATCTCCACAGTGAAAATTTACATAATTTCAAATAATGCACACATTGTTGGCATAAAGTAAGGAACGCCAATGCCTGTATTATGCATGGTTGGTATGCCTTGAAAATGTATTTTTACTTATCGTTTTGGGCATTGAACACACACATTTCAGAACTGCAAAGATAATAATAGAAGGAATTATGGAGATTGGTGAGAAGGGCATATGAGGAAAGTCTGCTGTGATGGAGCAGGCTGGAGCTCCCTCTCTCTTCTGCAGATCATAAATCTATAGCTGTGATTAGAAGTGATATTTATAGCCACATCGCCATGGTAACTGTAGATGTATTTTTAGTGACACTCTTTGTAGGTGCCGACTTTGTGTGTATTTTTATATGCATGTGTAATGAATATGTGTGTGGGAATGTTTTTCTATAGTTGTGAGGTCCGAATGCATGGTGTGGCTATCTTTGAGTGAAATGCAAACGCCAGAATAAGTATTTTATGATTAGGACAAGGGTTATTTATTATATTTAGACAGGACTAAAAGTACATTTCTAGTTTCTCCTCTGGGAGTTGGGGACGAATCGGGCATTTGTCTTTTTTTAAATCACCATGGCAACTACACCAGCCAGGTCTTTGTATATTCAACATTTTCTATGTATAAAAACAGACACACCTGTTGTAATGCTTTTTGAGATGATTCTGTAGACAGACATAAACAACTAAAATATAAATGAGCAAAAAAATTGTCTTTGCAAATGAAATAGTGTAGTCTGTCTGAAACTGGCAGTAGTAATGTCTGTGCGTCAAGTCAACAGCTACTCATCATCAGCATTGTCGGAAATAAGTGCAGACAGATACCTGGACCGCAGTAAATTAAAAGTAGATCTTTAGTTCAAAATGAGAAGCATATATTATAAAAAAAATCTATATTCTACTTTTTCATCTTAATCTGCTTTTCCCAGCAGATTAACTAGTCTCCAGTTAGGGGGACTGGAGACTATTCAAGCAACTATGGGACTAAGGCACTCTTATCCACAGCCAATAAAATAACCCACCTTAGCAGCCATTCGAGAGTAGAGTGCATTCTGGTCCTGGGCAGAGCTCATCTTCTCTCTGCGGACCATCTCCTTTAGACCCATGTTATCATCATCCTGGAAGTACCTCACACGCTCACCATCAACATGGGTCTCAATCTGGACGAAAGAAGACAATGACTTTTATATAACACACACAGAGAAGATTGATTTGAATAAAAGAAATTGCTTTATCCTTACTGGTTTCTTCTTCCGCCGTCCTCCGTGGGGCTCGGCAGATCCAGAAGGAGCATTGACGGGCCAGGCTCGACCCGATTGGTCTGTCCTAAACAGCACAACCTCTTGATTTTCACTTGACTGAGCCTACAAAAGTGACAAAAGAGAACATTCATAAAAGTTTCAGACATTTTTTAGTTAAATAAAACAATAATATAAAATACTTCCATTATATGCACAAACTCAAAGATGATACTACAGAAATAATAAAAAAAGCTATGAACTGACAAAATGTAAAAAACGTTCAACATAATGAGACAGACTCCACTCAACTCTGAAGTAGCACTCATCTTATAAGGGTCCAAAAATACAGACATTATTACATTCTCCTGCCTCTTTTTGTGGCTTTTGATTTTGGGGCAGATCATATTAATGATAAAGGACCAACGCTTTATGTTTGGATTATATATGACACAATTGGCCACATACTGAGCATGCATTAAAGAAATTGATTGCTTCTTAAGCCTCTTTTAAACAGTACTCGACCATGACATTGCACAATACATCAAATTAAAGATAACAGTTTGTAGCCTAGTTGTTGAATTGAAAATTAGCTTATGTTAATATTGAAAAGTAAGCCTCATAGACAGCAAACTACAGTCCTCTCCGTTAGACCATGAAGAAATACCATGCTTCTAATGAACATCAGAACATTGTACATACTCTGTTTGTTTTAGTAGTTTCTTGCTGTATCTTCTTCCTGGCCGCATGATTCTCTTTGGCTTCGCGAGCTGCATCCAACTGAGATTTTAACTTCTCAATCAAAGCCTGGAATATACACCATCCCATAAACACAGAGGTTACTCTCAATGTGAATATGCAATAGAAATGTGATAAGAAAAATATATATCGACTAAAGAACATAATAATAAATGAAAGGCAGTAAAAAGTCAAGTGCATGAGCATTTCATAAACATACAGAAACATGAATGGACTGGGAATATGAGTGTGATTGCTTTGTCGTGTAGGGAGAAACTGGATGTCATAGTGTGTTTATGTGGATGTTGTACTTGACGGCCCTTTAACAGCCGCTATAAAAGATCCCAATAGCACTCTTAACATTGACACGTGAAGACAGACAGGAGACGCTGAGTGCTTGGATCAATATAGGCAAGACTTTTATGGAAGCTCTTACCACAAGTCGAATGTACTTGAATGCCAATTGTAAATAATCTTTTAAATAGTAATAATTTAACATTATTTTATTTTACTTTGGGATTGTTTGCATTTATCCTATAAATCTTATGATTCCCTCAATGGTCTTAGATCCAAAATGGCACACAAACAAACAGCCCCTCACCGTGTTCCCCATAAGTTCTGCTTTCACCAACTTTGCCCCCAGCTTGTTCATCTCCTCCTCTGACATCAGTGGAACCTCTTCCTCTTCTTCTTCTGACTCACTCTCATCTCTGAAAAAACATAAAATGTAAATGTTTTTCGGGCTAGAAAATCAGATCTTTGTAAAGAAGCTATATCATTTTGTCACATCACCCAGCCCCATGCAATTACGTTTTCTGTTTCATGTTGTAAATAAAAGTCCTTGATCACTAAACAAACACACCTTAACACTTATTTCTTAAATCTTTTACTCATTTACATATTTTCCTTTGAGCGCTTGCAGTGTTTATGTAATGGCTGATTTGGTTTCTGTGCCCCCTCAGAGATTATTACAAGCGTGCCTGAGAGCCTGTGAATTGCGGCCCGGGAAGCGCTGTTCAAGGCTATTAGACTTCTTCTCGTAGACTCGTTTCATGCTGCAGGAGTTCCGGGTGGTGGTTTTTTACCCAAACAACTTAGTCTAATAAGGCCAAACACTGAGGAGGAACTGAGTGGGGTGAGCAGAGGCATCCGCATGCATCTGTTCAACAACACTGCTGCATGTTAAGAGCAAGATGTTTGCATAGAGGTTTCACACAAAAGAGGCATACACTTTTAGAAACTAGGCCTGTGCTGTCGTCCCTGACAGCAAGGTGTGTATCGGCAAAACGGCCCCATACGTCTGCCCCATACGTCTGCCCCATACGTCTGCTACAACTGTCACCAACGGGCACCTTAATCAGACATTGTGTGATTTCTAAGGGTTTTAATATTGTTAACGAGCA
>JAVQKC010121875.1:0-12286 GCA_036025475.1 Philypnodon macrostomus
GAGTCCCCGTCCAAGTGCACACTGTCGTTGTGTCCCTGGGCAAGACACTTAACCCACATTGCCTATGAATGAATGTGGTTGTGTGATTGGTGTTTGGTGGTGGTCGGAGGGGCCGTTGGTGCAAACTGGCAGCCACGCTTCCATCAGTGTGCCCCAGAGCAGCTGTGGCTACATAAGTAGCTTACCACCACCGGGTGTGACTGGAGTGAATGAATAATACAAAAATATGTAAAGCGTCTTTGAGTGTCCTAATAAAGCGCTATAAAAAACCTATGTATTATTATTATTAGATGAAAATTTAAAAATGTCATTGGCCCAAGAAAGAATAATCAATATTCACTTTTACGCCAAATGTTATTGCATCTTTACCATCATCGTTGTTAGCCTTTTTGAGATGTATTGCTCTTATTGAATTCAATTTGATTTCCTTTTCAATAATCTGATGCCTTCTGTTTTAGACCCAATATTTTCATAACTGCTTTGGCAAAAGAATCTCTTAATTAAAAATAAATGTACACAGCCATAACCTCATTGACCTACCATTTAAAAACATGGGCAAAGAGGAAAAGTAAATAAGACCTAACACATTATCTCAGTTTTCATCTGCAGACGGTTAGATTACGTCTGCCCGCTGTGCTCTCTATAGTTTATATAACACTGCTGTTCGGGTCTTGACCAAACACAGGAAGTATGACCACACCACTGAGCTCTCACTCCCTTTGAGAGAATAAACTTTAAAAGACGCTAAAAGATCAGAACCATCTTAGATCCTGTGGACTTCTGGCCTTTTTGCTCATCCCAAGAGTCAAAACTCAAACCGGTGAAGCTGCATTTCATGTTGTCATGTCATGTATTTCATCCAGGAACTCGTTTTTTTTGTAAGTTACACTCAATTTTTTAACCTGATTCCTAATGTAGTGGTGCAGGCATATGCAGAGGGTATACAGCTCTACTGTAATGGGAAATAAATGCAAAAAGACTCAATAATCTATTTTTGTGTGTACTGTTTTTATTATATTTAGTGCCATTAAATCATTTTAAATAAAGCAACCTGCGCATGCAGCTTTCTTTCACTTGGGCTGTCACAATACTACACTATGTATCATATTTGTCCACAAAGTAGCCATAGTTTGTAATAATAAATAGCTGAGCAGAACTAAAGTGATATTTACAACATCTGATCTTAATAATACAAAATTAACTTATTGTGTTACTGTGCTTTTTTGAAATCACAAAAACCTAGCTACATGAAGACAGCATGGAGGCTTCAACTGGAGTCCAAAGGGAAGGACGTTTCAATTCTTTGTTTATCTTTTTTTTTTCATAATTGTACTTTAGTGCTGTGACCGGCTAAAACCTGAGGGGGCTTTTAAAAAGAAAATAAATGCATTTTAAGTTGATTAGCATCGCGTTAGCGTTAGGCTAAGGGTTAGCTGCGGGTGTGCTGTAACTGCGGCTGAGGTCAAGAAAAGTCGGCATCTCTTCTCTTCCACAAACAGAAAGTTGAGTGTTTGCCTGCGCACCTCGAGGCTGGACCTGTAATCAGTTCAGTGTTCGGTGACAGGAGCGGGGCAGGAAGGCAGTGGGACGGGGGGTGAAGGGTAGGAGGGCAGATGAGAAGCAGATGTGGAGCGCCAGGATTCCAACATGGAGCTTCTTCAGACACTGTTTGTTGTCATGTGAGTAGACAGAGCACCAGCCCAAACACTTCAATGTTGGTCCTGGACACAGTAGTAAATTCAACTGTCTTAATAAAACATATAATGCCAGCTTAAATTTAGTTACACCAAGCAGGCTAATGCTTTTGTTCTTAATTTGGCATTTGAGACTATAACTGTTTATTATTTATTTTTACTTTACCAATTTTTGTCTTATTATGGTTTGGATAAAAATGCTTCTTTTTCAATATGTTTGTGTTTTTGTTTTGTTTTTTACAGTTGGACATTGGCTAGTTATTTAAAAAACATCTTTACATAAATGCAACAGTTATTTAATCGTATTCCTTTTTTATGGTAATTTGTCCAATTCTACAGTGTATGCAAGTTGAGGCTGCTTTACTTACTTCCCCACTGTTTATGTGTTTCTTGTTCTTCACTTCACTCCTCTGTGGTAACTCAGTCTTGACGTACTGGAAAGTGTTACTGTAAAATTCCCATAATTCCCTGTTCCTGGGGAGCAGCATGTTACATTGATTGCTATGTTTATGTACAGGCTCCACGCTGAGCTGCAGTGTGTAGAGATATTGTCATGGAGCAGTGCTTCCCAGAGTTTCCACTATAGGCTTTTATTTTACCTACTGCTTTGTAATTCTCTTATTTAAACTACATAGTACACACATAATCAACATACTGTATTTTTGTTAGATAGATAATATATATATTTGTTTTTCAATTTTCTTTTCATTTGCATTTTAAAACAGCTAACTAAAACCCTTCCATAACAGCTAGGGATATTATTTATTGTTACATACAGGTGGAGAGAGCATAATGAACCAAATGAAAAATGTGATTATATCATTGAAATTTTACCATGATTTGTCAAACCGAGATATGTGCATCTTACCTATAGACAGTGTAGCCGAGACAGAGGTGGTTCGCAATCATTTTTCTGGTAGCTTAACTTTTACATGCCTTTCTGAAGTGTGCTCTAACAAGGCAGTGGTGTGGATCTCCCCAGTGTCATATAAACAGTGAGTTTAAAGAGACTACTGCTATAAACCAAGGGCTCGAGCACTATAGGCATGTTTCTCTGACTTCACACTTTGCTCAAATTAGCTTCATTTTGGAGTGGCCTCTGGTGTTAAACATGGGATCCACTGTGGTAGACCAAATGATACTTTATAAGATTTTCACCAGTATTACTCGTGAGGCTGAGGTACCGAAAAGGCACAGTGTTCCAGAGTTCATTTGGTTTTAATTAGATATATATAATTATGCAGCGCCTGTAGTTTACGGTCACTATACTGTTAAAGAGAAACATGTATCTTTCATGATGGCTCCGCTGCTATAATCACTTACCCCGAGGCACAATTTAAACAATCATTAACCTTGTGGGCTCAATAATGTTTAATGAATTAAATTAAATGTTGATGAGACGCACACAGTTAATGTTGGTGAAGGTATGGTTCAAAATATAGTTAGTGGTTTGATCCTAGCTTCTCCTAACGGCATTTTTGTGGATGTCAGTTAAATTGTGATATGCGTAATAGATGTGTCCTCTGGGTAGAATAAATTAGTCTGATTATAGCGCTTGCAGTCTAGTCTATAAGGAATTAGTTGGGCGTGTAGCAGCAGTTATTCTTAATTCTCGGTTCAGTTTTAATCCTAGCCTAATATGTGATTTATTAATCATTTTGTGCAGATTCAATGTCCCAATGAACCCATTTTTTTACACATACTGTAGAGATAACTCAGACCAATGAGCATGGTTTAGCTTAAATGTTGCTATAGTAAACCATTCAATCCCAGATAATAACAGACCATCTGGAGAGTCATGTTTTGTATTACTAAACACATAGTCTTTTCTTCACACCGTTCTATAGGCATGTACGCTATATTATGACACAATAAGATAATACAGGTTGTTCTGAATGACTGAATTTACTATACACAGAAAATATGGTAGTAAGGATGGGAAAAGACTCATTGGGTTAGCCCGGACTCAACTGATGGAAGAAGAAGGGAGAAGATTGTTACACTTTACTTGGGAAAAAAATACTCCTTTTTAATTTGAAAACATAAAATGAACATTCAATAGACAATAGTCAATGTGGCCATGAACTAATGTAATGGCTTTGGCAAAAAAGTCAATATAAATAAATATCATCAAACATGAACAGATCAACACATACATAAATACATGTAGACACTATACATCACAAATATCAATAGTTAAATCTAAAACCAGCTCTTTGGTATAAAAATATATAATTTATGAAACATTAACAATTACACATGAACACAAGCATTTTACAATGTCATGAATCACTTTTTAAACAGAACATTTCTTTTGTAAATTGCACTTAAAATCTATCCAAAGAATACGGTTCATATACATATATACAGAAACATATACATCTTCAGCACATGGTGGAACTGAATTTAATGAAGACACAATGCAATAATTAAAATTACAAAGAAAAAACACAATCTAGAGCAAAGCTTCCTGCAGTGAGTGAGCTACATGTTTTATCACATCATCTAAAACCATTATCTTGGTGCTTACATTCAACTGTGCTTTACATTCATGCTTCAGTGAAAAAAACTATGATGTATAGATCATTTGTCTACCCTAGCCTTGACTACAACACTTATTGACATTCTGGATTTTTTAAATTTAGCTTCTGAAACAATTGATTTTACCACATAATTTAGAGATGACATGTAGCTCGACAAAATGGAGGTTAAAAATCTGAGCTGGTCAGCGATAAGAACATCCATGTCTCAACAGTGACAATATTCTTGCACCAAGTCTGGGGCCTTTTTAATTAAAAATACATTTTCACTCAAATCGATGCACATTATGTCAGTGCCTCAGCTTGTAATGTGTCGGGCTACAACATACTGTTGTTTTAACATTAGTTTATTAGGTTAGCTTTGATTGTCAGTGCTTTAGCTAAAGAATGTTCAATAACATTTAAATATAAAGATGAACACAGGGTTAGAACACAAGATCTGCATTTGCCATTATCACTGTCTTCTGGATTTTTCCATCAGAGATATACAATTCTAATAACTAACCAAATCTCAAACATTTTTTCTAGAAATTTTCAGTCAAACAGTAAAAGTTTGAGGAGTGAGAATTACAACTGCAAAGTTAGATTTTGCTAGCTTCTACTGCTAACAGTACCAACGTGTTGAAAGCATTAAAACATTATCAATCATATATATATATGATTATCTTTATTCCTGACACCAAAGCTTGAAAAGACTCCTTTTCCCCCTGAAGCTAACAATGTGATCAAGTGTTTACTACAGCAAAATCCAGCAATAGAACTGAATAGATCTGTGATTGGAATGTCTGAATGTATGCATTAAATGCTATCAGGGCGTCTCTGCCCTTTGACAATGAAATCACATCATTTCAGATGCAGACCACCGTCCTTTAACAGCTCACACTGTGGTGGTGCGAGATGTGTATGTTCCATTGCGGAACACCATATCAGACGCCATATAATCCTTCGGAAAGTCCAGTGGGCTACATGGGGCCTGTCTCTTCACTGTTACGGCACAATAGTCCACCTGCTCTGCATCCAGTCCATTCTCCAGCCAACGAAAGCACACAATACGCTGGAACGACCTACGAAAATTGTCTGAAACAAAACCGTACAGGATGGGATTAGCTCCACTGTTAGCATAACTGAGGATCACAAATAGCTGTGTTATCATAGGGTCTGGTGGCCGGTGGAACACGCTAACCAGTTGGACAATGTAAAAAGGCATCCAGCACAGGACAAAAACCGCCACCACTAGAAGAACCATTCTTGTGATCTTCTTCTCTGATCTCCGTCGTTGTAGCCAGCCCGCTTTCAGCCCGACTGCCCGCATCCTAGCTACCATTAGGCAATAGCATAGGCATATCGCCCCAACTGGTAGCAGAAAACCTAGCAAGAAGGTGTAGACCACAAATGCTTCTGACCATGCGGCTTCGGGCCACAAGAAGTTACAATCCACGCCACCATCTTGTGCTGGGACCGTGTCGGCAAAGATAATAATTGGCAGAATGACGATTAGCGATAGCCCCCAGACACAAACATTGACCACTTTAGCTACTGTTGGCCTACGGTAGCGGGCCGCCTTGATGGGGTGAACCACTGCGACGTACCGATCCACGCTTAAAACAGTAAGGCAGAAGATGGACGTGAACATATTTATACCATCAACACTTAGCACCAGGCGGCACATTAGCGAACCAAACGGCCAGTGACGGACAGCAGCTGACGTTGCTAGAAACGGTACACTTAGCATGAACAGTTCATCGGCTATGGCTAAGTTCAGGATGTAAATGTTGGTAGCAGTCTTCATTTTGGCATATTTTAGAATGACGTAGATGACCATAGCGTTGCCGGTGAGTCCTACACAGCACACTAAAGCGTAAATAGATGGAATGATGATTTTGCTAGCATCAGGCTCTTGGTAGTAGTCCTCGTAGTCCAGGCTTGAGTTATATGGTAGTCCAGTGGGATATGTCGTATAGTCAAAGCTCACGTTAAAATCCATTGCGTTACAGTTTGGTTCAAAAATGCCTTAATGTGAAGTTGTTGGGATGACTTTTTGAATTGATTTGAATGTTATCAAAAACAATACTTAATGTGCATTGAGGTTGAGGGCTATTTATCTGATAAGACTGCTGACATGAAAAAATAGGATGCATTTGGTATACTAAAGTCTGCATTAAGGCGTCATTTCTATGGATAATATGTGCTGTAGATAATAGAGACCATTTCCCTTAACTTCCAGGCCTGAACTCTCTAATACAAATGTGACAGCTAAGATCAAAAAAGACACATTTGCATTTTGATTTCCCTTAGAAACATTCTTTGTAAAGTTTGTAAAGTTGCAGAGCGATGCATCAAAAATATTGGCAGCGTACGCGTTTGCAGCAGACAAAAGCAGACTGTCTCAGGACCGCACCGTCATCTCTGGTTAAAGTCGATCTCATAATAGTGATTCAACGGTGACGAACACAGACAAAGATAGGTGTTTTGGTTAATGGCTGCCAAGAAAGAGAAGAAAGTCCATTGTTTGTCGCAGTCGGTGTAGCCGTGACTCTCCCGGGGAGCTCTATTCTCACAGAAATTCACTTTGCATCTCTAAGCTGCCCACTCGTCACTTTGTTCAAAAACAAGGGAGAAGGCAATCTTGTGATAGCTTATGAGTACACATGGTCTCCTGCTCGTCCGCCGCCGAACAGAAAGGTTCAAAGCGCTCTGTGTCTTGTTTGAGTAGACGCCTTCCCTTGGGGGAAATGATATCACTGCTGTTGTTTGGGTGAGTTTCACAGCTCCCGCAGTGAAGACAAATCAGGTTTCTTTTTCAGTAGGTAGTCCTCGGGATACAAGGCGTCCCCATTCTGTGTCACCTGACATATGGAGAAACAAAGAACTGTCATTTAGTTTGGTTAGACTCAGCAAGAAGAACATCAAAGACACAAAGAAATCTTAAAATACACTTGTTCTTTTGACAACATGTTGTTTTTGCATAAATTGTACCGGTACTATAAATATCAATCAAAATGTAATAATTCACAATTGTCCAGCAGAACAGGAGGAGAGGTCAGGTTTACTAAGGACAATCAATGGTCAATATGTCCCCTTTTTTGGATCATATGGTCAGAATTCTGCAGTCCTGGTCACTGGATGCTCTGTTTATGAAAGATAGATGCCTATAAGCGTGTCTTTACAAGGAATTAAATAAAAATATAAATGACTCTAACTAATGAAAAATTTAGGGGAAAAAATAGCTTATAGGCTGATCAACTAGTATCTGTTTTCCAAGCCCTAAAGGTGATGCACCATTATTCACTAGTTTAGACACTAGTGTGAGCCAACTCTAAAAGCACTGATTCAACATATGTCAATGAGATACTTTTCTAATCTATACTCAGAACTGTTTTCCTCTCACGTTAAGAAAACATGAGAGAAACAGAAAGTCTGAAGTCTTAATTAGTGTGGTTCGGGTTGGGCCATTAGTTCCACTCCAGCATCTCATTCCCTTCTGTTATCCTCCATAACAGCTACACTTATCTGTTTGAAGATGCATGTTTCATCTTAGTGGTAGAACATATCACATAAGTCCACTTTTATTGTTTACAATAAGAATCTATATAATATCCGGGGTTATATCAACACTTCTGTATTTCTATGACCAAGGCAGTTCATGTAAATGTGGAGCAGAAGTGGTGGCGAAAATGCAAAAACATCCTTCAAAAAGCGGATCAAAGTGAAAGTGTGAGAATATGGTTCCATTAGAGCAGTGAGGATCTGTCACAGTCCATCTGTCTGAGCAGCACTTTGATCTGTCTGTGTCTAAGGCTTCATTTATCCTGCATTCTGACCACTGATAGATACTCACTTATAGGCTTTTCAGTGGCCCTCAACAAAGTAATGATCCATACTTCTAGAAAAAAAATTAAAATGTGACCATCTAATATTTAACTTTAAGTAAAATAAATCTGGCATCCTTTGCAGCAATTTCCACTTTCTTTGAGGTGGATTTTATTCAAGTACAATCAAATCAAATTGTGACCTCTATTGACAGTAACAGTATTGTTGGACCTTGTTGTGTTACCAGTAGTAAAGTAAAGTGCCTATCACGAAATGATGTAGGCTAGATCCTTTGGGTTAGTCCTGAGCCACTGTATTTTAGCACGCGGCCATGATGGACCAACCTGACCATACCGTCTTTGGTGGTAGGTGAAACCGGAGCGCTACAGTCTACAGGATCACATTCTCTTATTCATTTTTCCAGGCTTGGGACCAACACAAGATCTACACTGGCTTGTGACTTATGTTAAGATACACTATACCTCTGAGACGTGATAATCTAATGGTTCGCAATGTACTTTTACACAGGATGCCCTTTCTTATGCAATCCTTTCTATTTATCCTTTTTATCAAAGCTTAGGGACAGCACAAATATGACATTTAGCAGTTAGCCATTAGTGCTAAAGCAAATAGCACTGGTTTTCTTTGACCTTTCACATTAAATTGCATTATTTGTACCTGTATGATTGACATTTGTAAGGCTTTCTAACATGTACTGAATCCCTACTAGTAAAGAAAAGTCCTGCATATACTATCTATAACCCTTTGTCCAGTGTTTACCTTGAACATCCAATTCACACTCACATCATACATTATGTCTATGTTTACATGTGCTTTTTCCGTGTGCATCCATGTGTAAAATGAAATTGCATGACTTAAATGAAGCTATCCAACCTGGAAAATTCTAACCTCCGGCCCACGATAAGTCACATGCAGAATAATGAATGCAAAAGAGCGAGGGAATAGCATTTGAAAAACACACTTCCTGTTATCTCGATCATCTGCCACCAGATTATTAAATAGAGGTGAACATTTTCAACGATTTTTCGACAGCTCCGAGGCTTCATTTGGAGACTGACACAATGCTCCCGTTAATTACTTTTTCAGCAGTTCATCATCAATATAATAAAACCCACTGTATAGGCACCCACAGACATAAAGCCGACCCACCCAACGCAAATCAAAATGTATGGCACCACAGAGAGCCACTGTATTTGATTTATTCTCAATGGTTGTCAGGTGGATACTGTCAATTGACAATAGACAAATACAATGTAATGAAGGGAAGGTGTGATCACAGAGAGGTCACTGCACTGTATTGGTTTTCAAACTGTGGTACCAATAGTTAAAGCTCTTTCTACTCAGGGATCCTCAGGGAGTTTTTTTCTCCTGTTTAAGGAGTGTTGTGGGTTTTTTTTGGCACAGTTTAGTCTGTCTTTTAACCTGGTTTACCCCCAGTTTAGCTCTGGTTTAGTCATGGTATTGTCCAGATTTATGTTTATTTTAGCCCACAAGTGAGGCTGCACAACATTAGGAAAACTCTAAGAGCGTGATGTTGAAAAGACTGGATATATTCGTCAAAATTGGATTGAATCAAAACCTAAATGCTAAACACGGACTAAGGCAAGACTAATCTGAGGACTAAATCAATACTAAATCAAGCCTTTTTAATAGTGTTTATGTGGCCACAATGCTGTTATTTTATTGATGGAACTTATTATGAGATGATAAACCATGACACCATTGAATTTGCCATATAGATATTGCATTTGCTGATCTTGCAGTAATGATAACATTGAAAATCCATGGTGCAGCCCTAATGAGAAGCTTCTCGGCAGGCTTTATACAGTATCATAACAGTTACATCTTTCATTTGCAACATCTGAGGGTAGTGGGTCTAGTATTTATGGAGAAAACTATAGTTACATGGTGTTTCATTATAGATAATGTTGCCCCAAAGCAACTTTTTTTATTAGCTATAGATAACCATTCAGCCATAGAGACGCTATTAGTGCTGCCTTCACTGACCCTGAAGAGAAAATGACACATAAACATCTTCCATTAAAATAGAGCCACACTGTGTAATTATAATCATGTAATAGTCATATAAGCTTTATATAGATGGCCTTACTCTGCTGGAACACTCAAAGAAGCCATTGCATTTGGAATACACAGTGAAGATAACTGTATTTTACATCTGGATACATTATCCATATATATATAGGTTCTATCTGACATTTTTTGCATTTACATGACATTTACATATTCCTATATTTGAATACCTAATCTTTATAATAATACAAACGTTTTTTGTTGAGTTTTATTAATTTTATGTAAAAATATAACGTTCTATCTGTAATAAGGGGACACTTAACATAAATATGCAATGAAATATTTAACATGCTGGTTTGCAATGGTCACAACGCACTCATCTTTTAAGTTGAGTTAAGTTTAAGCTTAAAACATAAATGTGATTCTCACCAACTACAGTATCTGTCAATATCATTTCATTCATAATCCCATTCCCCCTTGCATCCTCTCAAATATTATGCCTTTGTCCAGTCTTATTTCCCCAGCGGGCTCAGACTACAAAACCCCTGCTGCCTTTAAATTGTAACTATAGTCTCCAAACCACCAGAAGGGACCCACCTGAGGCTCTCAACCCAAAGCACTACTTCACATTCACTCACTATCACTGCTGCTGTGCATGTTATGTAAGTTGGCACCAGGCCTAGAAAAGCTCTAAGTACCAGATTAGTACGTGTTAGATTGTTTATTAAAACTTCATCTAAAGAGTGACTCAGTGTTTAGGAAGAGATTTGCATTAGCGGAGTTGGTTAGTTACTCTGAGTGCTGTTTTATTTAGACAGTGATTGGTGAATGGAGGAAATGCATGTGAGTCATAGTTTGATGTACTGGCACAAGTGTTTGGCAGAGTGGACCGGGGCCATTATGTGCCAGATTGGTGTTTTTTTTTTTTTTTTTTGCTTAATTACAGTGATTTTTGACTAAATAGTAGGAAGTTGTATGGCTTGGTGTGCTTTTCTAAGGCGTCTAATACACTAGCAGTTTAGTGGTTGACTCAGGCTAACTTGTTACTGGTTACTCTAGCTTGTCAATGTGTTTTGGCAAACTACACAGCGGAGGCTCAAACCAAATATATATTTTAGTACAGGGGTAAATGCTCTATCCTAAAAGCCACTGAATGACTTGTTGTAGTTTTATCCAATTGTGTCTTTAGCACTATATTGTAAAAACACTGAGCTGGAATCAAATCATCAATCTTCTAATTCAGGTGTAAATGCTCTTTCAATTGAGCCAAAAGCCCCCCAAAATTGTTTTCCTTTATTGACCCTTTGTGGCTGGGGTAACAATAGTTGGGCCTTGCAATTGCATAGTTATATTGCTATATCATATGCCATTGTTTCTTCACCCCCTGTGGCTCAAGTTAGCACATTTGGCGCTATTTCACAATGATAAAAAAAAAAAAATGACAGTGCTGAGTGCTGGAATCTCACTGGGAATCTTCTAGTTCTGGGGTAAATGCTCTGTCTTTTAAAAGTCACAAAGATGTAACTGATTCCTTTGTCAGTGGTGGCTGAACTTTGTAAATTTGGTGCTATCTCGTGCAATGGTACAGAAGATCTAGAATATATATTAAATATATTTTATCCATTGGCCATATTATTGACCTTTTCAGCAGAATGTCACCAGAAATGCAGTGCAACAGTGAAAACATAACCTCATTCCCCTTGGTTTGAATAAAAAGTTGAAATGCAGAGCTACACAGAAGGATCCAGAGCCGGTGTGAGACACAAAATGGATGTCTCATTTCTCTTACATTGTTGAGGAGACAAAGCCCCAACTGGAAATAAAAGACAAAACCTGTTCTCCACAGAGTCCTTTGACACCGTGTCTCGGGAAAAACGCCATAAAACATGCAACACAGAAGCTGAGCTGATGTCACCTCCTGTCATACAAGACTAATGGAGCTGTATTCTACCGCTCTGATGATAGTTTCAGACCTATAGTACTGAAGAGGAGGTAGAAAAAGTAAAGTGACAAACATTAGGTTGGCAGAAAGCAGAACGAGCCTTCAGGTTTTGTAAGAAGGAATCTGAGCAGACCTGAAGCCTAGGTCATAACAAGGCCTGTGCTGTCGTCCCGACAGCAAAGTGTATATCGGCGAAAACGACCCCATACGTCTGCCCCGTACGTCTGCCCCGTACGTCTGCCCCGTAT
>JAVQKC010121876.1:0-10996 GCA_036025475.1 Philypnodon macrostomus
ATGATTCCTACCTTGGTTACGGTGAAGCATAGTACCGTTATATATTACTCTGCGACGCTCCTGACTCCCGGAGCTTTGTAGTTTACCGAAGTCGTACCAAAACATTTTGATGGAGCACCTTGAGCACCATGTAACACAAAATCGCTTGGAGGTCAGTAAGCACAACCAGAATTAATCCATATATAAGGCGCTCCAGATTATAAGGCGCACTGAGAAAATTAAAGGTTTTTAAGTGCGCCTTATAGTGCGGAAAATACGGCAGTGGACTGTTTTAAAAGTCAACATAAAGGAGCTACTAAACGGTTCAATAAAGAATAATTAGCCCTGTCTTGCAATGGTAAAGATGAAGCATATGGACTCAAAGTAGGAATCTTCTAGTTCATATCTCACAATAGTAAAGAATCCACTTTTTAAATTATCTAACATTGCTGTCAAACAAATCACCTAACAAGCCAGCGCCATTTAAAACAGGACAAAAACATTTCCTACAACCTTTTTGAGATTACATTAAATTCCAAAGTCCACATCCCAATTCAAATCCATAATAATTAACTGGATTTTGCTAAAAGTGCAGTGATTCGCAGTCAATCCGGATTATAGCTGTTTATTGTCCTTGAACTTCTTGTCCTTCACTAATGCATTTCTTCTCTATAGTTGAACTTGCTCAAGAACCAAGTGAAACAGATTGCCATCACAGTTACACCACAATAATTAATGGTCATATATGCATATTCATATCTGCAGTATCATAATTCATCAACAGGTCTGGTGTGATCTTTGTCAAATTAATTAGTGATTTTCTCTGCGGTCTTTGTTCGTCTTCCCTCTTCCCTCGTTCATTCAGTCTTATCGTCTTGTGAGTGATAGTATCTCAGACTTCAGACCGAAACAGAGCTGTGAGATAAATACTCAACACAAAGATGGGGAGTCTATATGAGAAGAGTTTGGAGGAACGGGGATACTATTTATTTGTTTATTTATCCATTCATTCTTACTTTTAAAATCATTAAACATCTGATTTGAATAATGTAAATTGATCAAAATCAGATTTGCTTTTTGATTTATGCTGCTAGTGATACTAGTGATACAGTGAGACTATTCGGTTCAGCCAATGGGAGTCACAAGCCAGTATACTGTTATGCTTCCATTCATGACAAGTTCATAAATGTTCACTGGCATGCACTGTCCCTTCCTGTTAAATTAACCCACTACACCATTTACTGCAGCATCCCCGGGAAGAAAAAGCTACTTGACTAACATATTACATGATTTCAATGAACACTTCTATAACCTTAGCATTATATCCAAATAATGACTTGCTTTATGTGTCACTGAAGAAGCCCTTATACTTTATACAGTGACAGTAAAATGAAAAATACAGGATGAATAATTTCAATTGACTGTATATAGTCAAGGCCAGGCTGGATTGACCAAGTATATATGAGCCTCCTCCTATTAGCAGCGAGTTATAATGTAGACCATTATACCTTGCTTGTCGAACTGTGTAGTGATAAAGACATTACATCCACTTATACCAAGGACTTCTGTAGACCATATACATATACATTCGTGACACACTAGAACTAAACTTGGTCCAAACATAGACATAATAATCTGAAGTAAAAACTTAAACTAAATCAGGACTAAAACCAAAATAGGGACCTACTCGTATCCCTACTACATTCATTTTTCACAGAAATTATTTTCCAC
The DNA here is from genome assembly GCA_036025475.1 of Philypnodon macrostomus. Taxonomy (NCBI): domain Eukaryota; kingdom Metazoa; phylum Chordata; class Actinopteri; order Gobiiformes; family Eleotridae; genus Philypnodon; species Philypnodon macrostomus. The sequence goes on from JAVQKC010121876.1 coordinate 1,711, forward strand.
AACTTCATGTGGTTAAAGCAAAAACAACTGGCTTGTAACATTGAAGCTATTTTCTTCCCCATGAGATCAAGTTCTTGCTCCTAGTTCTAATAGATTAGAGAATAATATATTTGAATCTATTATAATCTATACCTTGAGCACATTGTAAACAGAGGGCTCCTGATAGTTGTGCTGGCTTGTATATATTTGTACACTTTTTAGTCACACCTCTCATGTCCGCCTCTCGTCTCAAGGTGGAGGTCAGTGCAAATCACCACTAAATGATGGTGAGTGACGCTGGCAGATGTTGTGTCAGATGCCACTCACTGATATTTTACAAGTCTGCGTCTGTCCCGTGTCACTGTGGTTGTGTGTGTGTGTGTGTGTGTGTGTGTGTGCGTGTGCGTGTGCGTGTGCGAGTCCTCTCTCTGTGCCCTTGAGCCTTTATCAAGTCCCACTAATTATTTTATTATGCAAATGAGTCACCATTATTTCATTAGTGAGGCAGCCAATCACACAAGCTGATTAGGAAGTGATTAGCATGCAGTCTGAGTTTTTTCTGTGTCCTTGTGAAGCTAGAGGGACGGGGGGGACTGGTGACCCATCTGGACACACACTCCTGCATGCTAAAATGTTACAGATGTACACTGTATTACATTAAAAACCTGGACTGTGAGTATGGGGCAAGTAATGTCAGTCTCCCAAGGAAGGAACCAAGGGCCGGATTTACTAAAGGTTTGCCTGTGTGTAAAAGGATTTAGACCCGCAACAACTGGAGCAAACCCTGACGCACATGAGGTTAGGGCGTGGTTTGCATCTCCCAGTGCAGTGCAGTGGAAGGGGCCGCACGTTTTGCCTTTAGGACTGAATGAATATGGTAAAGGGAGGCATACACAATTAATGGAGGAGTAAATGCAGATGAGGTGCTTTAACAAGTGTTATCGGACTTATCAAGACCGCAGACGAAGATTGAGTCTAAAATTAGTGCGGACCAAGAGTAGGTGCAAACTATGGTGGAGGTTTCTTGTGCAAAGATGGAGCACAGAAACCATGATAAATGTCTTTATAAGTGGTCAGTTGATATCAACATACAACAGTACTGAGATGATTTGAGCTCAGTGATAACAAAGAGAGTGGCTTTACCTGTGTCTCCACTCACTCCTTTTGCTTTACCTGCAACTTATACTCCTGCGCTCTTTTTAAAAAGGGCTTTTTATGTTTGTTCTCAGAGTTAAACGTGCGTTCCTACAACACGTCTCTTCACGTGAGAGTCATTAGGTCCATATCCTGGTGAGGCGCACAATCTCATTTAAACACTTTATCTTGCCTCAATGTGCATGTATCACTTCTTAATGAAAACGTTCTTGACGTGATACAACATGTGTCAATGAAGTTGCAGTCTCAACATCAGACAGTTCTGTAATACGTCTCTAATACATCCATCCATCTGTGAGGGTCCTCTGAGACTAGGGACTGTTGCCAATAGCCTTGTCATGGTACAAAGCACACATTTTCCCTTTGTTTATGAATAAGCCTCCTAAAACTCAGGACAATTTGGATACTTTCCCTAAGTGCACGGCCCTAAATGTTTTGAAATAATATTTAGTCTCTAATGTGATTTTATCTTGGCCCCAGACTAGTGAGTTCAGACACTTGTATCTCACCATTAATTAGAATTTGAACATGATTTTCTTGTATTCAGCCAACAAAAACATCAATGTTATCCAGATATAGGCAATCATTTTATAGTTATATATATGTATAAATATGTGTGTGTATATATATATATATATATTGTGTTGCCATAACTGTAAGTCTCTATAGCAAAGCCACAGTCAGACATATCCATTTCAAAAGACTGTATTCATCTTGGTGTTTTTGACCTTTTTTGTTAAACTTCTGCATTCAGTTTTTCATATACATTTCAATAGATCACGTCATGAAAAACAGTGAAAAGAAAACCATGTACCTGTAAAAACATAGAGCATTATATATTAAAGGTCAGCTCTGAAGAGTTGAACCAACCTTAAGTTTGCAAAGTTAGCAGTATTACAGACAGCTTCACTTGTCGAAGTTGTGCATGTGTTTATTAATGCATTGAACACAGTACATGTAGTGTTTTACATAAGAAATCAAGGCGCCAACTATAAAATTAAATATGATGATAAGACATGATAAAGCGTTATTTTGAATTGTTGAAATACACCACTCTATTGCCGCTGACATCAGACAATAAGACTTTCAGTTCATAAAGATCAGGACGGGAGACCCTCAAGCCAAATGATCAACTTGAGATATTCCACCTTCAAAGCGCATCAGGATTGCTACCTTGATTTATCCTTGTGTTTTTAGTACCAACAATAAGATACAAAGATTATTGTCATGGATATGTTTTGGCAAAAGACATGTCTGGGCTTTCCACCTCTACTTTCTACAGTTCAAGGTCTGCTTTAGTCTTTATTGGCAACCAGGTTCACTGTCATGCATATCGGTCCAAATTGGCAGGACATTGAGGAAAGGGAGAAGTGCTAACTGTGAATGTGGGCGGGCTGGTGAGAGATGTATTTGAGTGTGTCTATGTGAAGACTGTTTCACACATATTGCTTTAGCTTTAGATGCAGTGTTTTTGTTTCAGTTTGTTAGCATAAAGCAGGAAGGCTGTCTATCAGAGCTGCACAGTCAAGTAATTCAGTTTTGGGATTGAGAAATGTACTTTGAAACCAGTTGCATTCAAAACAAGGATGTGTTTTTGAAAATATCTCGATGTTTGTATGTGGTTAAAAAGCCCACAGCAAGCGCATTTCTGAAATCCAATTTGAGTTCATACAATGTGCCGCTTTTAGTGTCAGAAATGTAAGCTTTAAAACTATGTGTGCTTTGTGTCCTTTGTGGCTGCAGTGACAAGGCCAAACACGACTTCAGACGGCAGAAGGTCGGTGGCATGAAGTCAAAAACATAGAGCTAACTTGTACATGAGCAGGGCCAGAAATTAAAACAGGTGTGTAGCACTACTCATCTAGGATCCCATTTTGTCTACTGATGGATACCTAATCAAAAGTGTGAATTGCAATCTAGGTGGTCAAAAGACGACCAAAGCTGCTGGGTTTTGATCCGGTCACCCACAATCCCTAATTGGAATAAGTCATTGAATGAAGTGACAATGAAGAGACAATCCATTGTTTAAATAGCACCAAAATTGGCACCTTGATTACAGAAAATGTTTGTTCTTTAATCAGTTGCAGCAGTAAGAAATCCATTGATTTGACAAAAATCAATTGTTAGTTAACATCACAGATCAGTGCTAAAAGGTGACCCTTGCATCAGCAGAGGAAAAATAAGGCCATTAACACAGTGACTTTATTTGTGGCTGGTATGACAATAGTGTTAGTGTTCTCTGTAATAATAGCTTTGGGCTGGCTGGTAGATAAAGCGTAGATAAAGTTGTCTCTAAATGCCGACTGGAACCCACTTTGATGTTCAAACTCTTGCACATAGACCTACCTCACACACATACTGAATGAGACAAGAGGTCGTGTGGTTTTTAAGCACCAACATTTCCAGGAGCGGTCCATACAAATGGGCAGATTAGATTGTCTACTTCCAAGTGCAGTCTATAATAGAATAGACCATGTTAGAAAAATGAGATTTGTCGTTCTGTACTACGTGCCCTTCCGTGTTCCTGCCGTTTTTTCACTAATGACTTGAGGTAACTTGCTGTGACAAAGACTTCATTGAATTGAATAGGAGTGGACTGGATTGCATTGAGAGAGAGGTTTGAAGACGGATGCCCAGAGGAATGCGATCCGATATATCTCCGAGGATTTTGAGTCACAGCCAGCACACAGCAGCCGGCAGCAGAAGACACTCGCTTAGTTTGATGTTAACTTGTTTCTCCTTGTGGCGGGGGCAGATCAGCGGGGATCAGGGCAGACTGTCGCTCTGCACTTTGTCAAAACCACACACAGAAAGCTTCAGGACACAGGTAGAAAACTGCAATACAAGAGATTTATGGACGTGCCACTGATGGGTGTTGATAGTGCTTCATGGTGGCTTCAACGACTACAAGTAGTGCGACCATGTTTCAGTGTCACTCGTTTTATTACCTGTTGAAAATAGTACAAAGTAGAAATGTAAGCATAAGTACAAGGCAACTCTTTAACTGTGTTGGCTACGGTAAATCTAGCATCGTTGACGACAGATTACTGCATCGACATCGAACGTAAGGAAGTCTTGAAAACACTGTCATAACAATTAGTTGGTTTTACATGAGGTGTACCTTAATCTATCTCAATAAACAATCCATTTGAAGTTATAATTTTCCAGTTTACCACAGAAAATGTGCATTTCTGGTCTTTTCTTTTGCATTAGCATTAGCTCAGTTGCAATCCATCAATCAGTAATTGAATTTTGAACAACCACCAAAATAAATTACAAAATTACAATTTACTTAACTATACAATTGAATATGACTTCAATCACCCTTTAATAGCCATAGCCGCTTTATAAGTTCACAAAAGGGTACACAGAGGACACCCATTAGCTCCCAGTGATATGATTCAGACTGTGCATTGTGTCTTTTCTTAGTCTCCGTCTCTCTTGGCCATTTTATTAACACACAACATATTCACCACTGCTGGCTCAATGATTCAGATAGCCACCAGTAAACAGCATGCTACCGCTATCAGCACTGTTGCCCGAACCAGCTACATATCATCGCCACTTGATTGGTTCAAATAGCCGGCAGGGACAAGCAGCGTCTTTCTCAATTAGGCCTCCGAACTGTTTAGGTGCGTCCCGGGGGCAGCCGGCGCGCACGTCCGACTCGGGGCAGTAGAAATGGGGCTCAGATGATGCACCGTGGGGGGGGTGATGGTGGTTCTTGAGTCAGAGGCGGTCCTGTACTGGCCTTGAGTGATGTCTGCTCAAACTGAAGACTCCTGATGGTTTGCTAATGATTTGAGACATCAGCATGAAACCAAACAATGAAGCAAGCAGGGACGCATTGAAAAACTGATAAAAATAGAAAAGAAAATCATATTAAATGTATATATTAAATGTTTTTTAGAGACAGTTTGTTTCTTTGTTAGGGGGCTTGCTGGACTAAATGAATAAATGTATCTAAAGATTTGTGTCTCAATAATGGTCCTCAGAATACATATTAAACCTTCTCAGGCCATGGCAGGGAGCAATCAAATTTGATGACAAAAGAAAAGACATCACTTTAAAATGAGCCTTTGATAATGTGGTTATAAAAGGTTAATCTAATGAAGTCTGGTGTTTATTTTTTTGTTTTGCAGGAAGCTGTACGTTCGATGAAGGCTTCTCTCAGTGTGATTATCAACAAGATCCTTACGATGACTTCGACTGGACACACATCAACACACAGGAAGTGCCATACGTGTCGCCAGACCTGCCACAAGGTGAGACTTTTTTGACTGTCATTTGTTTTAGTTTGATATTTTTTAGACATTTGATATGAAGCATGACATTACACTAAAGTTACCCAACACTATTGTTTAAATATTTCACACTGCCAAAAACTGTGACATCCTCATGAACAACAGTGCCCACAATGTCTGAATTATCACCAGCACTCTGATGTATACATTCCAATCTACAAAATGTAACACAATACAACAGCATGGAAATGCAAAGGCCATGGTTTTGGGAATATTTGTACAACTATAAATTTTTAGCTAAGATGTTTCAAAAAGGTGCACTATATATTGCAGATAAATTGACCTAAGAATTAATTGACTTCTGTGTTGATTCATAGTTGTAAAAAGTAGCAGTTTTATAGTGGAAAGACTAAGGTTTGAATGCATTTAGAAATATTGAGTGAATTCAAGTAGTTTCAAAACGTGAGCCCATGTAAATGCATATATCTACCACAAAAAGTTTTTACATGTGATCCATCCATGTGTCCTCCCCTTCTCCACCTTACATAGACAGACCTTTACTCTTTAATCAGTGGTGTGTTTTTTCTCACTGATGATGATGATGGCGATGATGATGAAGGGGAAATTAAATCTTTGTGCCGCGGGCTCAGGCTCTAATTAACCGAATATGAGGTCATTAATCAACAGCAGGGAACAGCGAAGGTTGGCTATACTTTACAATGTTAAAAGCAAAATGTTATAATAATGACCAGCTAGGCAATGTTATGCAAAACAGGCTTTACAAAATGAAACCCACAGAGCATTAATGTTGTCTAGACTACTTAGTATTATAACCAGCATCCATAAAGTACTAGCAGATTTTTGCCATGAAAGTTGAAAGTGTATGTTTGTCAGGCACACCAAGTTGAGTCTTTTTCTGTACGTTTTTGGTAGCTCTTGCTTATTCTCAATAGATACTTTTTGGTGTGGACTCTGGTGAGAGAAAATGTTTTTTTGTTGCCCAATTAGTAGAGCATTTAGCCTTGAACTAAAATATGCCTGGATAAAGTTATGGTCTTTTCAATGTAGCTTTACCATTGCGTGATAAGGCCATGCCTTGGCTGAGGCCTATGCAGTGTTTTTTGTAGCTCTTTTCCCTCAATGGAAGACAGATTATGACTTTGTTTCCATGACGATAATACTATTGTTTATCACTTACGGTTATCATCTTGACAACTCTGCCCTGTTGACATTTAGAGAAAGGTCCGGTTCAACTCCAGCTCATAATGATATCTTCCTCTTATGCGGCGGGTATACTCTCCGGTCCATTTGGTATTTAGGCAAAGGTGAGATGTCTTGCCCAATGGCACCCACTCAGACCCCTAGCATTTGGCGGTGTTAATAGCAGTCCAATTGTTGTCTATGAGGAGGACAGGAGAGGTTGAATAGCTTGTGTGCAAATGTAATGCCTGGAATTAGGGGGCTCAGCGTATCCACATTGATGGCAAGGCTGGTAAATGGTTTGAAGATGCTTTTGCTAAAGGGAGCTAGCCTAGAGGTATGGCAGCCCCTAAGTGACATTTGATGTGTTAATAATGCCAGCAGGGTGTAGGACAGTGGCGCTGAGAATTGGGAACGAGTTTGCCCAAAGGGGATTATAGAATGGACTGGAAAGTTGTAGAGAAATAGCTTCATAGCTCGAGGATACATTGGCAATTCCTATTTTAGAGGTTTTCCAAGAACTTTGAAGCTAGCTGTAGTTTAGGAACACTCCAGAAGGGCCTGCAGACATTTAGAGCCAACCTTTCTTTGGTTTTTGACCCTTGGAAGTGAAGGGACATGCGACTTCTTTCACCAGCAGGGAGTTGTTAAGAGCATTTGGCAGTACACAATACTATTGGGAACAAGTCTATTTAGCTGATTAGTAATATATTGTTTAGGGATCTGGCACAGAAGCTTTCTAGAGGCTTTACTCTGAACTGAACTGTAGTCCAGTCAGTGTAGTAGCCAGGGGCATGTATAGGATTCAGACCAAACAAATTCAGAGCACTTTATAGAGTATAGTTTTGGTTTAGACCTAGTTTAGTCCTGGTTTAGCCCCTGTCTAGAACAAGTCCTACTTGAGACCCTGCTTATATGCCTATAACACTGCCTCTGCCACTTGCTAATGACCAATTGGGCATTACGGCAGTACTGATTGTACAAGGATGGTGATGGTTTGGCACTTGTATTTGTAATAAAGATAAAACCACTCGCTGTAATCTCACTGGGGGTTGATGTTGGCACTAGTCATAGTGCCAGGGTCTAGATGCCACACTGGCAAATGAAGAATTGTGCCAGTTGAACATTCATGGACTGGGGCTCTGAGACACACTGGACTAAAGCAGTACTCTTGACTTATAATGTTGTCAGCCAAATCCCACTTTAGTTGGCGTGCCATTTTCGCTCTCATTTTACTGTTGTTTTCAATCTGTAATAATATTATGGCAACACAATAAAGGGATTTCAAATTAAGCACAGTTTCTTTCAGCCCTGCCACTGGCATTAGGAAAAAGCAGTGTTAACCAGAGCCAATTGAATGTATTGACAGAAATTGATGTCTCCCTGGGTCATTTAGACAAGCTCTTCAATATAATGACTTCTGTGCCTTTAATGAAAATCGTTGGAAGCAATAGTGCTATTATGAAATGCCAATCACAACAATTATGTGGCTGTAGAGTGACAATGGACATCTGATCAGCCTCTTTATTTGTACTTAAATAAGAAGCTGAGAGAGCTCCACATAAATAACTAAATAACATAAATGACTTATTACAAGAAAAGCATTTAACTAGTAGAAAATCACAAAGCCTATATTATATTATACAATGGTAAATAATATAGCCAAAATTATGTTGTAATGGTACAGAAAAGGCAGAAAGTATTTTTCCACAGTTTTTTTTTGTTGGCCACTTTCTTAAAAATTCCATCCAAACGCCTGTATAACATTTTGCGTAATCTTGCTAATATACAGAAAATTAACCAGTTACAAAAACCTACCAATGCTAGCAAAACATTGTGTAACAGTGATTGATGGCAACAGACAAATGCTTTTTAAATTGTATATACAGTGTTTGGTTGAGAATGCTAAAAGGTGGTCCCCGTGTCAGCCATATTTGATTTACCTGCATGTTGTTGTTATTGGTTTTCTGAAGAATCCCACTATCTTTGTTGCCACTCAGTGATTGTGTTGCTCTATGACATATCTAGGTCTTAATGCTGTCAGGGGTATTTTTAGCCTTGTGGTTACATTGTGTCACCAGTCTATTTGCGGCCATTTTGTATCATATATCTTCAAATGCAGTTGCCATCTTAGAAACTGGCAGACCCTCATGTTGAGCAATATGTTCTTGGCAGCACAAGGATTAACTCTATTGAAATGATACAGCATCTTATTAGTCATATTATGTTGGAGGTTGCTATTTTGTGTACACATTGAAAGACTGGCTTATTTTTCACCAACCATGACACTTGACTTTTAAAAAAGTATCACTTGTCAATATTAAGATGAGCTGTTGTGCTAAAGGTTATATTTTAGAAATTTTGTATATGTGTTTTGACATATCTGGGTCTGTAAGTGATAGGAATATTTTTAGCTTGGCGTACACCTCGGCAGCCATCTTGAAAAGTCTGTTCTCTTGTCAACGGCTTACTATGACTGAAGGAAGAGTGATAGGCGTCATGCATTTTTTGGATGGGTTCAGATCAGACAATGTTTTTGGTAGGAGTCGGTGGTGGTTGTCAGTGTTGGGTTAAGTTGATCCATACTCAAATAGTGGAGATTTGAAATATGATTTTAGGCTTGGATTGGACGGGGAAGGGGGGGGGGGGGGGATTTGTTTTACACCAAATTTGAGGGCTGGGCTGTTGAGCGGTATTCGGCAGGGATT
>JAVQKC010121889.1:0-30903 GCA_036025475.1 Philypnodon macrostomus
CCCCCCCCCCCCCCCCCCCCCCCCCCCCCCCGCCGCCCCCCCGCCCCCCCCCCCCCCCCCCGATTATGAGAAAGAATGTAAAGATAACAAAACTAGACAATGTGAAAAGCTTTGTAGATTTGCCTCTAACAATATAGTTTTGGTTAATCCCTTAGGGCTTCTGCAAGGCCCCGGGCCAGGAAAATAATGGAAATGAACCAGCAGGTATACTGTAGTAAAGCCCCATTTGCAATATGCACTGTTGGATATAGACAAGCAGAAGGTAGAGAACACACAATGTAGGGCCAAATGTGATTTTCTTTTTTAGAATCACAACCTACTTGGATATAGACTTTGAACTGTATACAAATTCCTGAAGTAATAAACCACAGCAGAGGCACTGAGAGACAAATGACTCAAGCCACCAGCTTGACTTGAATGGCCCATTACACCAAGACGCCTCTATGATAAAAACTGACTCCACTCAATATATCACCTGACACTGGAACCATGTATACGTCAAGTGTAAGTGTCTCACAGTCTACAAGGAGATCATTTCCAGCCCACAGGTGCAGCGCAATGTAGATCTGGCACAGTATATACCCTAACTACTGATGGAGAAAAACATCAGGAAAGAGGTTAGAGGCTGCCTTACCAAAACCAGCTTTCCCAGACAAGTACTGGAGCATAAAGTCTGTTTTCTGTATGTTTCCTAATTAAAATCCAGTAAGCTCTCAAATCTGTTTGGAGTCTAGTCTATTTTAAAATGTATTTTTAAATGTACTGATGTGCAAATTCTAGTGTTTCAAAAATTAAATAAACAAATAAACTAAGTCACAATTCTTTATGTTTTTCAATTAGCATTGTATGTAGCAATAACCAGTATACAGAGTTGAGTGGAGTCACGAGAAATGATGCTGAAGTATGAGTATTGTTGATAAATAAACTACCTAAAGAAGATTTATTTGAAAAAGTACTCAAGTAACTGTAACAAAATAAATAAAACTTACCCATCTCTGGATGTGTCTGAAACACTGTGTGTGGACAGACTGAGTGGGTGGTGAAGCGAACTAAACTTTATGTGCAATAATCAGAAAAAAGTGTATGAGACTAGATCATTGCGTGGGAGCAGGGTCTGTTTTGGAGTCCTAGGTGAGCCCAGTCACATCCTGAACACCCACCATCACCCGGAGAGAGAAATTGAACTGCTGCGTACCTCCTTCAGGCAGCCCATGAAGTTGTTGCTAACAGGAGATCCGGGCAGGTCGGCCGTGCTCGGGCTCCCTCCGACATAGAAGAAGTCGTCTGAACCTAGCATGGTGTAGTCTTCTTGAGTATATCCTGTGGTGGTCAGAATCCCATCCACGGATATTGTTACCTAGACAACAAAGCACAGGAAAAGGACACGCTATACTCACACAGCCCATTCACTTCAATGGTGCCGTTTTCCTCCTTGTGGTCTTTACAACTCCCCTATGGTCTTTGTTTTCTGAAACCCATTTTCATGTCTTTACGTCTTTTCACAAGTCTTTTTTCTTGTTTTGAGTTTTATTTTGTCCACTTTTTTGTTATCATTGGATTAGTTGTTAATCTGCATGCCCCAAAGAAACATCATTAGTTTGAGTTAGTAACTGCCCATAGAGTACATTGTTAGTATTGCCCCAAGAGCAACATAAAATAGATTAGCAGACACAAAAATGGTGTTAGTAAAATGTCTGTAGGTTAATTACATTATATTAGTAAATTGACTATTGTTTATTGGCTAAATAAAATAAATCGTGCCTCTAGGTTAGAAATAGAGCACATGCTATGATACCATGATATTAGATTAGTTATTAAAAAGATGCATGCATTTTGGGTTTACTTTTTGCCTATACGCAAAAAGAAACATTTTTTTGTTCTTCCTTTTTAAAGTAGGGAATAAGTTTGGCACTACATCATCTGCATGCATTAGCTCATGATGGATACAATGAAACCACGAAAAGAAATACAGCGAGCGGAGAAATGACTGGCTACACAGTTTACACACATGACAACAAATGGGCAGTGACACAACGTTTTGCAACACAAAATCATGCCATGCAAAGTGAATGGGGGATACAACTGGCTGAGCCCAAGAGCATCAGGCCACAGCCAGACAGAAGAGGGTCCTCAATTTTAGCCACAGCTTGATGCAAAAGGCTCGGAAATGATGCTCCTATAGGTGGATCAAACATAAGACAGGATACAGGAAGTGAAACCGATGAATGAAATCATACAAAGAAATTCAAATGAAAGTTTCAAAAAGTAAGCTGAAGAGTACCAACCGCAATTTCCCTTTTTTTGTAAATGACGTCTACAGTATAAAGAAAGAAAAAAGGAAACACACGGCAAACCCAAACTAAGAAACAATTAGAATGATATCTACCGAACAATGTAGTTTGTTTACCATAGCGTGTCCAATGCCTGAGTGCTTTGTGGAAAAGGGGGGAGAAAGGAAATTAAAAACTGTGAACAGAATAACGATTGTTACTCAAATCATATATGATGGTCAGATACTTGTTAGTACATTGTTAAAGAAACGGCAAAAAATCAGACTGGTTAGTAGTATGGCACATTCCATGAAGTGATGTTAGTTAGTAGGCTCCAAAGCATGTTAGTAACACAGAAGGAAAAGGGCAAAATAAGTTTAACAAGAAAAAAGCACACCCGATATGCTCCCAGTTCAGCCCACAGCTACCTGAATGGTAAATCTTTAGCAGACTTTCTTTGCTATGCCTTACCCCTTAGGTCTTTGTAAAGTTATAGTGACACACAAATGGCTCATAAGAATGCCTAAAGCTCATCAGTTGACCCTCTTAAAAAGATCCCTTCTTATTCTTATTCCGTTAGCATTCCATTTAGCATTTGTTTTATTTTTAGGCTTATATCAGATATTCCGTCGCTCGTCCAACACTGTACCTCCTTTTGGTCTTTTTGATGGACTTTAGGATCACTTTTTACTGCAATGAGACAAAGCAAAAAAGACCCTGACACAGAATGGAGGAAGATGGCCATTTTGGTTGCCCCACAAGAGCATGCACTTAATATGCTTGGGTTTCTATCACGTCTTGGATGTGGTGAATGGTCCAGATGGCTACAAATCTTAAGGCAGGGACCGTAATAGGTGTGCTAATAATGGAAAAAGCACAGTTTGTGGTCAGGTAGAGATAAACAGTCCCGTTCAATTGAGCAGGCACTCTAGAGGTCAGAGGTTCAGTCTTCCATGCTTTACTAACTAAACATTGTAATTGTTCTTTTCATTTCACCAAGTCTTTTTCTCAGATGACGTCTGTAATGATGTACTATTGACTGAGAAATGATTCTGTTTCTCAAATACAAGGTTCACCTTCAGTTTGAGGTGGCCATCACTTCTTGGACATCTACCATGATTCTACAACAGACTTCACCACACAATCTAAAGCCATTGTCTAAATGATTGAGTAGCCACCAGGGTCAGAGGTCACCAACTGTCATGTAGCTACGGAGATTAATGACGGCATCCAAACTGTCCTCCTTGGACCGTACTGGCTCCATCAGTATCCAACAATATCATGTGTTTATCTAGAGTATCAACAGAGGATATCCCACTGTGTGACCAAGACATGCAGTAAGATAGTTATCTCAATGGAGGAAGGTAACGTGTTTTGATTTGAAGGTGAAGCCTCTTACTTATGGGAAGTACAAATAGATCTGTTACTACCTCTGTTGGTTTATTACTCAGTCAGCAACCTGACTTCACTCATTTATTTCTGTACAAAGTAGAACCCAATGAAATATGCTGTATGTATGCTAAATACTATATGGCAATGTCTTTTCCCCCTTAACTGTCTTATTAGTTTTCTTTTACTCCTCAAATGAAATACACATCTAGAAGTCTCTGCTCATTTGCGGGCCTGTTTTATCTCACTAGAAACCACTGATCCAACTGATCAATCCAATCACCAATGTCTGAAAAAATAAGAAATATACTGTATGATGGCAATGGTTTATTGTGCATTAATTCTGACTTGACTGAAGCCTCTGCATCACCCTCTGTACTGTTACCTGACGGAGATTCCTTGTTACTTTGACATCATGCCAATCATTGTCATTAAATTTCCCATTGACCGGCTCCACCAGAGCTTCAAAGGCTCCTGAACCCAAATTAATGACGAGAGACACGGCCCCGTTTTTCAGGGCCAGGTTGACGTAATCGGCCGATTTGCCCGTGTGCAGCATCAGTCCGTTCCTCTGTAGAGTTTTGAATGACAAGGTGATTTCGTCACTGCTGCTTTGTATGGGGTTCAAGGACAAGTCGTAGCAGAAGAACTCTGATCCTTTGAAGGTGGCGACGTACTCTTCTTTACCTGCAAGAGACAAAAGAAAAGGAACAGTGGTGCGTTAATGGAAGGCCCTTGAATGTCTTGTTGAATCTTGAAGAAGTGAATATGGGATTAATCGCTGGGTTGCCCCTCCCGTGGACCCACCACCCGCGGGAGGTACCATAAAGGGCTGGTGCAATGTGGATCGGGCAGTGGTTGAAGGCCGGAGTTCCCTGCTTAGACTGCTGCCTCCGCGACCCGGTTTCGGACAAGCGGAAGAAAATGGATGGATGCTGGGTTGCAGGTGACATCACAACATTTTAAAGCCCTATACACTTTAATGGGAGGTGGGGGTCAGGGGTTAATCTGCAGATGTGGTGTGGTTTGATAGATACGGGGGGATAATGGACCTGGCCATTAATAAAATAATCAGATTCAACATTTGTGGATTTTTTTGGTGGGGATATTTCATATAGACCCTTTCAAAGTTTGAACATTTTAAAGGGTCTATAACAATCCCATAGAGATAATACAGAATTCTGGCCCCTGCCCCCCATCTGAGGGTATGACATCATCACATTCTAGATCCTGAAACCCAGCAATAAAAGGAAAAATGGCAAAATCAGAACAGGAATTACATTGGTCACAGTCATGTCGGAATTTAAATTCATTTAGTTGTTCAAAATGTATTCAAAAATAACACGTTAGCATAGCATAACATGTAAATAAGCACTAGCAAAATAGTGTCCAGGCTTCTTCAATAGTATATTCCATCCTCAGCTGTTGTATTCACCAGTATTAAAAAGGCACACCATTTTGATCCTGTTCAGTTATTTAGGCTATAGTACAATATGCGATTGTAGTTCTTAAGCACACAAATAAATGTCAACAACAGGACATCAAATGTGAATTAGGCTGTTCAATTTAAACTTCAAAATACATTGCCTGGGCATTTAAACCAACCGACTTGAAGCACAGCAGAGCATGATGTCACTTATTGCAATAATGTGTCTTTATGGTAAGGTCCCATGAGTTGTCATTTAATAAAAATGTCTTAATCAATATAACATAAATCATACACAGAATCAACTCATACACTATATTAAGCAGAGGTTCCCATAGAAACATAGTTTACCCAGTAGTTGAATAGCAATTCCAGAAATCAATACACCATAATGAAATTACAAAATCATTTCAAGAGTTTTTTTTTTTTCAAACACAAACAAATTTGCTTTCCTGTGCTCCCGACCTCCAAGTAGCCTATGCAATAACAAGCAAAGACTTTCGCCATTTATATAGAGTCCATCTAATTCACTTATTGAATGTACTTTTATCAGCTCACAGTCATCAAGACTCTGTGAAGGCCACAGTAAGCCAGAAGTAACCTTGAGAAAAAACCTTTACACTGCTACAGAAATATAAAACAAAGCCACTCTGTGCGTCAGTGGATGATACGTGTGAATATCCATTAAGAATCATCTAAAAAAAAACTGGTAGCCTGGACAGATAACACGCTATTAAAGGCATTGGGCAGAAAATAAACCCGCCATCAACAAAAGGACCAAAGCATGCAATTATAACCAACATGGAAAAATGCAGAGTTATATTTTGCTTCCCAAACACACAGAAATACAACACTTAAAAAAAGAACCAGCCTCAGATGTACAACAATGTACCAAATAAAAGGGGTTGCTGTCTCCACCAATTTGTCACCTCATTGATTCCCCTTTAAAGGCACTATACGGCCCCTGTAGGAGAAACTGAGGCCCAGTAATTGAAGTTGACTGGATCACATCACTCTTTGGTCGTTCCCTCAAAGTCTAAGCCCCCTATCAGTGGAAATGAAGGACCTCTAGCCTCTTTGTTCTGTCGGGCTGTCCCGAGTCCACAGGCGATGTGACCACAGCACAAATAGAGGCACATGGCTGGGGTCATTCTCATCTCGCTACCCAACACAGCCTCATGCCTGGACTATATACTTAATTCTCCAGACCGGTTGGGAAGTGAATGAGGGGAATCTGGGCCTGAGTCAAAACACTGGAGCGGAAGTACTCTGCTGGTTCTTTCTCTTTTGTTAGATGTTCCCTTAAAGCCCAAGAAGACATGTGAGGAGCAGTACTCAAACGTGTGTGAATGAAACTAAATACTTGTATGTTGATGTATGAGAAACAGAGGTGGGTTTCTCAGTTACATTTACTTGAGTAACTTTTTAAAAAACTGTATATTTGTTGAATTTTTTGCCCGATGAGAGACATTACGCTCAAACAGTTACTCAGTACTCAAGTAGTTTTTCACCAGTACCTTTTCACTCTTTATTTTAAAGTAATGGTACTCTTACTTGAGTCAAATTATTGGCTACTCTACCCACCTCTGATGAGAAAACAATATTGTATAAGGCTCAGACAAGTAAAAAATAGTGCATTAGGCCCTGTTGAATTACTGTAAATATTTTAAATGATGTGTGGTGATGTAAATACAATGAAATCCAAAATATAAGGACTCTTGAATGCAAACTACAGTCCTAGAACTGAAGTAATGCAGCCCTATACTGCACTAACGTTTTCCACTGTACAACAAAATCGAACTCAGATTTAGGGAGTGTAAGTACATTCTTGTTCCTCTTAAATTATTTATAACCGTTTGTCAAACATTTAAACCAATGCACTTTAATTACTGGCTCCACTAAGACCCTTGCCAATAACTCTGAACATAACTCTATAGAGTTAGTGTAACTTATGCATATACTCTACACACTGTTGTGTTTTTATGTCAGCACACCTTCATACATCAGAGACAGACACATAGTTTAAAAACAGCACCAATGGTTTGCATTATGTTCATTATGTCCACATTAATGTACACTGTTTTATATGCAACATAGCTTGGGGGTTACAGATTTTGATCCTAAATATAGACCATTTTGTAAGTTCTCTCTTGAGATTGTTGGTCCAGGTCCTAACCAATACTCTACACTCACTGTGGCTCCAACCTGCTGATGACACCTGAGTGCTCTTCTGTCCTGACTCTGACTGAGAGTACAGATAAAAGAAGACTCCTCTAGTCTCAGAACAAAGGATTGAAAAAAAAATCAAGATCAAGATCATGTCTTCAATATATTATAGAGTCGACTTTTGTGCACTGATAAATTCAAAATTAAAAAGAATATTCAATCTCAAATTTCATTTTAGTTTGATGAGGAAAATTATACACTTTCACCCAAAGCAAAAAGGGCCTGGGTTTGATGCCCACAATAGATAGAGCCTTTCTGTGGAGGATGTTCTTCCTGTTCTCGGGTTGGTTAAATATACTCCTGTTTTCCACCTTCTCCCTCAAACCATGCATTACAGGCTAATTCATCACAGCTGACCCGGAGAAGAAGCATGAGTACTGCTCAGCCATCACACACTGTTCCTGACAGGTCACTGATGGCTTTAAATGCATAAAATAAAGTTCTAAGAATCACACTATATTATAGTCGAGTTGGCAACTACAGTGCTGACCATTAATAAAATAACTGCTGACATGCTGGATTGTCAGGAAGATGCATGTAAAATGTGAGTAAACAGCAGCTGATCCAGTCAAACTTAATCATTGTATTTAACATAAAGTACCAAGGGGTGGTGTACAGCAGCCACCAGCATGTGACCAAGCCACAACCAGGAGGCTCTTCATCAGTCACTCCACTCTGACACTAATCTGGCATCTGCTTCTCTAGTGCTGCTTTTCAAATGAGCCTGCACCCAGAGGAGCCACCCCGCATCAAAATCAAATCATCATACAAAAAAAAGGAGTTGGCAGGAGATGAGGTAATATTAAATGAATGCCGATGGGTACCTTTGTGCAAGGTTTTGAAGTTGAATATATGTTGTTTATTTTCTTATGAAGAAATATAGTATATTGTTCCTGTCTCAGTTTTACCATAGGCTCTCTCCGTGTACCTCTGCCTCATCAAAAACATGCAACTGTCAATACATGGGAGATTGTTGGAAATGGTTGGTCCCGTGAATAATCCTAGAAGCCCAAGAATGATATCTATAGTATTTTAATGCATTGAATCTACTGCATATATCTATATAAAATGGGCTCTGGCACTATAGGCTCTTCTTATTTATAGCTGTCCAGATATTAACAACTTGAAATTAAACATGATTTTTTTCCTGTCAAAACCTCACCTTTGGGCATTACTACAAAAAACACTCCACAGTAATGAGCAGGTATAAAAAAAAATATTTAAAATAAAAACTTTTTTCACACTAGGTTCACATCTTGATGTAAAAAACAGAATTTTCAAAGTAGCACCTGTAGATTTCTATGGACTTGCCATAAATAAACTTGGGCACTTGCAAACACACACAAGATGCTTTAATCATCCCTGACTGACCGGATTTCACTTTCTCATGGTGTGTTTGACTGGCAGCTTTTTAAAATGATACATAAGTTATTGCCTTGGAGCTTGATGCAACATGTCATGAAGCCGGTTTAAGCCTCTTAAGTTATGACAAAGAAAAGAGAAAAAGTGAAATTCTTTGAAAACAACATTTGCTGCACGACTACAGACTTCATCTTAATACAGGCTACTGGTTACTGATGTGCTAACCATTGCAACTCAAGTCAAATTAATTGAGGAATCTGATTGCTCTAAATCATTTACATGCATTGCCTCATCTTATTTACGTTTCTAAAAAAATATATATGCATGGGCAACAATCCCAATATTACTATGTAGTAAAATGGAATGAACATTACATATTTAAAATTGAGTTTAGGTCTACCCGTATAGCAAAACAAATAACAAATAAATAAATAAGTAAGATGCAGTTTGAGGTTTTACACTGGATATAACCTACATGAAGGCTTGCATTTTGCTGATCTTGTTGACATTGAGGAGCAGTATTTAACAGAAGTCAGCATGTGTGGAGCTGTGTGAGCTTATACTAACTTCTGTCAGGCCCCATACGGTGCAGACTTAACATATACTGTCATTTAGACTTTAGACAGTTTGAAGGACGTCGTGCTGCGGTGAGAGAACACTCCACCCTGTCCACTGTCGACAGAAAACTGAGTAATTGGTTTCACCATTCACTTGTCATTAAAACTGGAATAAGGAATCAATTAGATTCATTAAAATATGTGACTCATATTCAGAGCTACTCGTCATTGAAAATGTGCTGCTACAGTATCTGTGTGAAACATGCACACCTTCTTAATTAGCCCACTGAACATAAACTGAACTCTTGACCAACCAAAAATACTGTATAGAAAGCATTAAGTTGATATGTTTTATTTAAATTAATATTTGTATAAATAATACATATTTAAAGGTGCTTCCCATAAATATAGGGTTTTCAGAAAAAGTACAGGAAATACAACAGGGATGAGAAAACGCTTATTCTTCAATAAAACGTGTGTGGTAGATCTATGTGAGAAATAACAATGGTCTACTACAATGTGCATTTGGTGAATACTCCACAGAGCAATCACCAAATGATTTTTACTGTTTGTGCAAGCATAATGCTGGATCACAGCTTACAACAAAAAATGTGTTTAAAATGCCTCCTTCAGATTTTCCAGAAAAGCAACACACACACCCCACACATGCGCACAGTAAAAAGGTTAAATGAGTATCATTAAACCATTCAGTTATTTCCTAATAGTCCTAATGGTCTGGGCGCAGGAACCATAAACATACATTCTCAGCATAAGCTGTAGCAAAATGCCACTTTAGTTTTTCATTAGAAATTGTAAAACAAATGCTTTTCATAATCATTATATAATATTTAAACACGTATTCCTACTTCCATAATGGCCATCTCCATTACAAGCTATTACATTAAAAGCTTGAGCAGTTTATTCATCATAGAGCAAACATTGGTGATATGTATTCACTGTTTCTCACACTGTTTACTAAAACTTTTGGCAATAAACTAGAAGGTCACCACTATACCCTGTAATTTATAGCTACTATCTTTGCAGCACATTTTCAGTGTGTTTGGGTTATTTTTCAAACGTACACAGCTTTGAGTTATGAAATTCAAAGGAAGTGTTCTGTGTTTATGCTGATTTATACAATGTGTTTATCATAATTCTTTCATGTACAGGCACCTGATTCTGTATCATTTCCCAGTAAAGACAGCACTCTGAACAAAATATGCTGATACAATGCACAGATGCATCACTACTGTCAATTTAAAGTGCTATCTAATCCAGCCCAATCGTTGCAGTTCCATCTCCTTTTGTGTGAAGATTAGTTACTTTTTACTGTTGTTTGAAGATTTGCATTTTACATGTTAAAGTCTGCCTTGTTTTCTGCAGACTGTGGATGACACTCAATAACATGTATATCTGAAATCAAAAGTTAGAGCCGTTGGCCACATAAACACACACAGCACACTCCCTACAAATACAGCCGTTCACTGAAGTGGGGTTAACTGATAACTCCCTCCAAAACCAGCAGCTTGTGGACTTAATGGCCTTGGCAACAAACAAGGCAGTCAATCTGAAGTCGTTTTTTCGGAGCTTGTTTTTATCCAGTGCACAAAGAGGAGAAAGGTAACACTGGTGCAGCCCTTTTCAATTCTTTAAGATCTGAACAGTAGATTGGAACAAGCAGCAGCTAAATCCAACACGGACCTAGAAATAAAACCAAAAAGTCACTTAGAGACAGGCACAAT
Source organism: Philypnodon macrostomus (assembly GCA_036025475.1). NCBI lineage: Eukaryota > Metazoa > Chordata > Actinopteri > Gobiiformes > Eleotridae > Philypnodon > Philypnodon macrostomus. The sequence goes on from JAVQKC010121889.1 coordinate 10,973, forward strand.
ACAGGTGTGACCAGCCTTGCTCTTGGGCGATCAGTGAATCCACACATACTAAACAGCTCCTAGCCCATTACAGACTCACAACAGCATAACAGGGAAGAGGGAGGGGAATGTGGTGAATACTAATCTACAAAAGTCCAATCCATTTCAACAGAGTAAATCCAGGGATAATAATGTAAGCCTCAGGAGATGGAGGATCAATATACTCATCAAACGAGAGGCATTTTTATATTAATGCGTATGTCACCACTTGCTTAAATACTGTATGTGCATAGCTGCAAATATTAGAACGTTATATTGATATTTATTGATCACAGGCATGTAGTGCTCCCATGAAGGTTCTGCCACACAATCTCTCTAAGTGGATTCTGCATGTCCTCTTTGTGTTACAGTGGGTTCTTTCTGAAGTTTCACCCACCATCCGAAGACATGAATGTGTAAAGAGAATTGATGGCTAGTAAATGAATGTGGGGGTGAATGGTTGTCTGTGTGTGTCACTGTCACCAGCAACCCCTAACAAGTGTAATTGTGAGAAGATTAAATAATGTATGAGAATCAAAGTTTAAATAATAATGAGTAAGTATCTTGTAACATGATCATAAACCTTGGCTTGCTACTCCTCAACAAGCAGCTTGATTTAGATGTATTCTTGTGTATGGGGACACTACACAAAACAGTCCACCTTTGAATACAGGAGAGCGGGACAATCACCGTGTGAATGTAAAGGCCTGGCACTTGGCAGATGTCTAATTTGGGCCACATACACAGAGACATCCCTCAGACAAGAACAAAGTCAAAAGGCACTGAAGCATGTCATTGCATAGAAATAATTCATGTGCTAATTACATTGGCAGTGTGTCTGGGATACTTCTTGTCTGACACTGCATGAATCCTTGATAGTGCAGCACCCAGACACATCAGCCAAGAGACACTTCCCCAGTCCTCATCCCTCAATGCTCACACAATGCATATATCATCTTAAGTATTAGGCTTTGGCATGTCCTTGGATGGACCCTGAGGCACATTTGCCTTTGTCTGCAGTTCTAATTTTCCCCTATTATGCCCAGTTTAGCTTATCACTATTGGAAGGAAATGAAGGACCAAGAACAATATTCACATCCAGCTGAGCTAATAAAGTGACTGGCCACTTTATTAGGTGGTTCAAATGCTTGGCATTAGAAAATGCTGATCTGGGGGAATATTAACAGAGTAGTAAGCCCGTGGGCAAAACATGCCTTGTTGATGCCAGTGGTCAGTAGAGAACAGACAGAACAGTAACTTAAATAACTGCTTGTTGCAAAGAAGGTCTGCAGAAGACCATCTCTGAACATGCAGTGGCGTTGAAGCAGATGGGCTCCAGCTGCGGAAGACCACACTGGGTAGCCATTTAAGTTGGTATGAGGTCTACCTAACAGTGTGTTTGTGCATGTGATAATGTAATGCACAGAGCAGAATCACACGAGGGGAAAAGAGCAGTCTCTGTTTTGACCACTTGTCCTCTGTTTTATCATGGTTTTACTGTGGTATGTTCAGCTGCACAGACTACACAGACTTCAATAAAATCACTGTCAGCCGTGACAGACTTATGGATGTGTTTTATGGGCCGCTAAAAATAATTAAACCATATAATTCAGAATGCAATCATCATTTGGGTCACAGCCATAACCTTAATTTCCCACAAGGCAAGAGGGCGACTGGAGAGGTTGAAATAAGACTTTTAATTATATCTTTTAATGGAGTAAAAAAAGTGAAGAAGTCATTGCAGCACAGCCTAGGTAACAACTACATTGATACACATTTAGTTTTAAAGTAGTAGTAGTTGTAAAGTAGGCTGCACAATATTATATATTAGGGCTTCATTAAGAAAAGACAGTAGATTTGAACTTCAATGGTTGTTATTGAAGTGACACATGACTCACAGGTCAAAGGCTAAATACTCGTTTACTTAAAATGTGTATTCGTTTATAGAATCATTACGGTTTGTTACTTTTTAAAAAATTTAGATGAAGTTTGTAAGCAAAGTGGTTATGACATTTGCCAGCGATTATGATAAATATGCAATATATCGTTCAGCTCCATGGTAAAGCTAAAGTGTCCTTTATCTCTTTATATAGAGCATTTTTTAATAAATTCACATTTTTGTCGCAGTCACATACTTTGTTCTCCCCATTCCAAAGTCAACACAATAAGATGAGCTTGTTCATTCATGCCTTTCGAACTCTGACGGTGGCGAAGTGGCCTGTCTGTCAGCACCAGTCCTTTCATGTGCAGTGAGCTGAACTTGAGATAAATGTATCCTGATTTCAAAAAACAAATCTCCTCCTCACATCACCTCTACACTTTCACAAAAAGGTTCAAGGACCTTACGTACCATTGAGGCCTTTTCTTTTTCTATAGAGCCCTATTTGTTGTTAGATTTGTGTGGACTGCTCAACAAAGTGTTTCAAATAGCCTACACATCTATGTAGATCCCCTGTGGTAAAGGTACACAACACAGAACGTGAAGCAGGGTTATTACATGTTTAAAACTGTGCCTCAGTGAACAAATCGCTGCAGGAAAGAGAGCCTTGACAGAATCACAGCCTCACCTACATACTGCTGAGCGGCAAGGTCTAACTGCAGCATCCTGTCATGTTAAGATTCAAGATTCAAAGATGTTTATTGTCATAAACATCTTTGTTTATTGTGTTTATTGTCATAAATATAAATACATGCAAATAAAAAACAGCTATTACCCGGCTGCCCCTGTCCTGACCATATCCTGCTGAAACATGACTTTGTGAGCTGCCTTGCTTATCCTGCTGTGATTCTACACATTCAGTGAGAAGTTACCCCAGGACCTACTGTATTTAACATCGACACATCCACTGCTTCATCCTGATACCAGCAGCGAACACACAGAGATAGTTGAGAAAAGCAGTGATAATACATTCCTTTTTGTGTCTCGCATTGAGCCTCCCAGTCATGACTTAAAAACCACACTGTTGCTATACCAGAAGCACGTTTGTTTGTACTCAGCAAAAACAGTGCAAGATGAAACATGGGTAAAAGTGGAACAAGGCACTAAAACATTTCACAGAAATATGTATTTTTAGGTGATAAAAAAACTCTCGTCTCGTTTCACAGCTCAGCTTCAAAACAAATAGTGCTCTGGAGGCCTGAATGAAATCCTGCTGAGTTTACAAATAAGAAAATAGACTAATTGAGGAACCATGCATAACCAACATGCACTTACACTCACCGACTACATGTGCCTAATAAAGTGGTCTTCTGCTGCTCTACCCCACCTGCTTCATGTTATATTATCTTTTGTTTTTATAAAATGGTCTTCTGCAGATCTTGATGTTGTTGAAGTGGTTATCTGAGTCTGTCTTTCCATTATTTCAAACCAGTCTCTGACCTTGGCATCAACAAGGCATCAACAAGGCAACACTTTATTTTACATAGCCCCTAACTTCATTGTATCTACCTCATTAAGTTTAAAACACTGTGTGACAAACTGTAATAACATCCCTAACCCCAACCCTTAACCATTCTATATGTACAATGTAGATACATGTTATTACAGTTTGTTACCCAGTTTATTACATTGTACTTAATGAAGTAGATACAGTGTAGTTAAGGGCTATGTAAAATAAAGTGTTACCAAAATGCCTTGTTGATGCCAAGGTCAGAGACTGGTTTGAAATAATGGAAAATGGAATGTGATTATTGCATTTTCACCTGCAAACCAATCCCAGAAGATCAAGATTATCATAAAGAACTTAACATAAGGGACCTTAACAAGGAAATATACAAGGAACTATACCCAAACCAAAACCAACACGCAAAAGACTTGTCAGTACCACAAAAAAGACCATAAACCACAGTTTGCAAAGCCCTAATTCAGCTTGCTCACAGAAGCTTGTCTTATATGGCCATTTATCCACTTATCATAATAGCAATTTCTCCCCCCTTCCCACCCCACATTTATCTACAGGAGAGGTTGTCCGTCAGTAAAGATGCTGACCTATGGAGGGAAAATTACTCACTTTCGGGGCGTAACTGTTTCGACGGCACGCCATTGCTGACACTAAGGCAAGGTCATTTCATAATGGCTTGTCCAGCTGCCACTCTGCTGTCGGCGGGCCTGACTGATGAACCAGAGTGGGAGCGTGTTATGGTGACACAAGTCAAGGCTACAGGAGCCAGATAAAGATCAGTCTCCATCAAAAGCCCCAAGCAGCAAAAGACGCAAAGAGGGATGGGGGGGAAAAAGATGATCCTGCATTTTGCTTCCTTAAGCTTTAAAAGTGGTGACAAATAGATGTGTATACTGTACTTTGCATTCTGCTGCACCAGCCAGGCCTAGGGAATAAACGCATGTTCTAGAGAAGAGCACTCATCACTGGAGCGGTCATGTATTGACTATGTTACAGCTCTTTTCTATGGCTGCTGTCAGTCCTGTTGCTCCTATGAATTGATCAGCAGGGGTCCGCATCCATCAGAGTGACTCATCCGCCACAAAGTCCAATTTCTTCAGTCCCCCGGGCAGAAGGAGACGAGGCCAAGTTTCTACTTTGTCTTTTGTGAGCTTTTTTATTTGGGATAACAGGCCTTTTCAGATTCCAATTTAGTGTGTTTGTTGTGGCTGATAATTAAATCTGGTCCATTTGCCCAAGACCTTTTGACTTTATTCAAGGTTTATTATCTTAAGCTAGAAAAACAATGCATTCTGTAATCAGCTTTACAATATCAGTTCAACTATTCACTTTATCATGCAATAAGCAGATTGTATGTCTGTATAAGAAGATGAGTAAATTAACTGCACAAACGTGAATGTCTTCCAATGTATTGAAAAATATGCACCAGGGAAAGTCTGTGTTAATGCTTGTGTAATATTTCCATAAATATCCCAGAGACAGATGTATTACAAACAGGAGGTGGTTTCAGACGAACAGAGCCAGAACTCTTGTCACTGAGGCTCCCGTCTGTGTCTATGTGCTTTGTATTTACTTGTTAGCTCTGGAGCTTATTCATTGTTATCCACTATGAGATCCAGGACTTAATAGGATTTCCTTGTTTCAGCCGTTTACAGACAAAGGAGTGATTCATACATCCCCTAATTCCATTTTATGTTTTTGTCATCACTAAATAAACAAAAGATCATGAAATCAAAACAAACTTCTAACAACATAGTACATATCTGTGTCATTTTTGCATCATGCATAACAAAAGCCTCAAAACTTGATAAGAATCCATTTCAGAAAGAGTTGTCTCTGTTTTGGTCAACTGGGCTCTAGAGACTGGTAAAAAGGGCCTAACAAGGGTCTCGGGCATCTCTAAGCTTCTTTGTTTTACTAGAACATAGGCTGCAAACTCCTCTGTAGTTGCTGTGCTATTGTACATTCACATGGATTTACATGTGATTAGGCCGATCTGTTGGCGACTTTTTACATACCAGCCATATCATACATAAAGTTGAATTTATATGGTAGCACTGTCCATCAGGACTGTAGCCCAGAGTGACACAGCCTTTTACCTAACTGCAGCATCCCGCCACCTGCCATGGAAATCACGTCTGTTTCCGCCATATGCCTGTGTGTTCTGCCAAGGCTCTCTGGTCTGTTCCGCCTTGAGCAAATTTCATTATGGGATGGCTGGGAGCGCTCGGTGCTGCTCATTAAGGCAATCAGCATGGCACGTCACTGTTTGTAGCACAAGGGGGGCAGGAGGTGGCATACCTGAGGCATGGAAGATCACTTACCAACTTCAGCCTCTACAACTTTTGATCTTTAACTAGGACAGAAAAACATAAAGTGGAAAGTCATAACTATATTTTGATTCATTCATTTACTACTTATTACAGCTGCAGGTGACCAGAGCCATCTCAGAACTATGGGCCTTATGCGACATACACTGAGGAATGCGGGCAGTTAGTTGCAAGGCTGACACAAAGGCACTCCCACATTACTTCACTAGGGGCATTTCTGAGTCACCAATTGGAACACATGCTCATCTTGAGGCAGTTGGAGGAAGCCGGAGAGAACCCACAGTCACACAGCAGACACACAGACACCCAGCCAGAATATTCAAAACCAATAGCCTCTTTGTTCGTTGCACTAACCATTATGTCACTGTGCCCCCAATAGTATTAGTAGAAATATAATGCTGTATATGAACTAACCAGTCTCCAAATGCTTTGACGTGTATATTTTACTGGCTTGACAATATATTTTATGAGAGAATGCCGATTTGCAGACATACAAACGGAGCCATGGGGCATAGACCAGGGCAGTGTGGAGCTAGATAGAGTCCACAGGATCGGATGAGAGTTGCGCTGCTGGAGCTAACACCCACCACTCACTGACACTTTACAGTCACCTTGCTCCCAATCTCTTAACAAAGCAAGAATTAGTTTGCTTCGCTCAAGTGAGTCAGTGAACTCAGAGCAGCAAAAGCAATTTGAATAGTGTATAGTTTTTAGTTCAGGCACACAATTCTATGATAGAATTGAATAATTTCTTTAGTTTGAGTGTGTTTTATGGTTATATTGACATAAAACAAAAAACTGGCAAGTTCAAAATCCCCTCTGTCAGCAGTAAATGTGTGTTTTTATTAGAGGTAAGCAAAGTTTTGATATTATTCCATCAGGCCTGGGCCAATAGAGACCCCTGAATATTTATACTGTGAGGTCAATAATGATCAAGTTCAATATTGGTATTAGTGTCACTGGCCCCTGTCCGTTGCTCAGGTTTACAGTCACAGTGCTCTCGTGTGATTCCAAACACCAAAAAACAATAACCGTTTATCTTTCTGTCCTTTTTCTGTGCATTGTTTGCTCACATTGTATTCTCCTCTGTGTTGTCATGCGAGAAGGCCAATCTGCTGTAGCCTGTGTGCCGTGCAGCAGCAGAGTTTAGCCTGACGCCTGATGTGCACTCAGCCATAACTGGGGCCATGCACCGTGAGCCATCACAGTGCATTAACCCCTGCCTGCTGCCTGGCACTATCTCACCGGACACTGGCACACTGCTTCAAGTACGGAGGGGCTGTGGACACCAAAAGCCAGCTGAAAAAAGGGGATACAGGGGTCAGAGAATGCAAGTAAAAAAATATATTTTTCAAAAGCACTAGTACTAGGTGGGTGATGAATGCTGAAAGGTGCATTGATCTAGTCTCAACAGACCCTTGTCAGAGATGGATGGGTACAATGCAAATCAATGCAGTTAGTGGCTTTTGCTGTCAATACGCATGTGCTTCTGAGGCACAGTGGTAACACACTGACTCACCTCATTTCTGTGGTGAGAAAACACAGCACCGGAAATGTGTTAGAGACAAAGATGTTTTACCTCAGGTCACAATGCCTTGAACATCAAAGGACATTTTAGCACTTTTTGAACACCCCAGATTGAGAACATAACAGTGATTTTACTTAAATTGAACATTGCTAGTGGTGTGCACTTTTTGAGGACATTTGTGGAGGCAAAATGATATGCCATACAACAGACGATAGATGAGGCAGTGACGGGACAAATCATTGCAAAAATACAAAAAACCCCAACAAAAAAACAGTTTTACAGGGGCTCTGTTTGGGCTACCTTCTGCCCAGTCCCAAAAAATACATCGACAATAAACCATAGCACAGATTAGCTGCCCATTTGTCAGTATTGTCTTTTTTCCAATGGTTACAATTTGCAATAATTTCAAAATCATCACATTCAGTACTCACATAGAACAAACACTGTTTAATGCAAATTGAATACTGCTTATGGTCTCAGTTACACAGACCTTTTGTGTTATACTGTAACTTCCAATAATTTATGTAAAGTCAATTAAACCACACACGAGCAGACTGACCGAAATGGGCAATTTAAAGGGGGTATTTAGGGATGTGCTGCTAGGCTTACCTTCTGTCCAATCCCAATTGAAATACCCATAAGTATCATCAACAATTCAGAAATCATTACATCTCCACAAAAACAATGGATGGTGGAAAATTCCAAGGTAACTTTCTGGAGTGGCACTGAATCTGAGCCAATTCAACGTTGTGGTTGAGTGCACAGGCAAACCATTGTAGAGCTCTTTACACTCAATGACAAACAGTAAAAGTGTTGACAACTGTCTCCCTCCAGGAAGCACAGGCAAACAGCAGAAGAAGTAATCATAGGTGCATGATGGGATAGCACTGAGGCATGAGGAAGGGCTTGACTTCTCATCCCCCCCAAAAAAACAACCAGTATCAGCCATCAGCCCTAAACTGCCCCAAGAAACAATCCACATTGACTTTTGCCTTCATTTACTGCAGTGTCCATAAAGATAATATATTTTAGTTTGTATTTAGCTTTGTATTTAGCACTTAACACATTGAGAAAAATAGAAAATGTCTGGTCATATTGCCAAGCATGTCTAGTTTCTGGATTTGTATTTTTGGAGACAATACCTTCCTATTTTGTGACTCCACGTTGGTAGTTTGTCAGGCAGAAGTGACACCAAACCAATGCGTAATGGCACTTAGACTATAAATATGGCCATAGAGTTGACAGGCTGGATCTATGCTCCCCATTAGCCTGATTCATTTCACCACAAAAAAAGGATCCAGCGATGTACCACTGCAGCCGAGCTACAAGGGGGGAGTTCAGAGGGACCCACAGACACACCCTATTGATTTGCAAGCTGCTGGCTCAAGCCCATTCTTCTCTAATTAACACTCAGAGGTCTAGGTGGACTATCCGTTATGTTACAGTGAGTCTTGGATGACATCAAAAGGGAATTTTATGGGAAACACGGTTAAAGGGCCCTATTACACCATTTTCAAGATTGATAAAAATAGTCCTTCTGAAATAGACATTTTACATAATAATCAAACTGTTTTCAACACCATTCTAACAAGGAAGCTATTAGACGTCTTTTGTATAGCATGTGAAGCAAATGTATTTAATCTAGACTGACTATGAGATAGTACCGCTGCTGCAGAGGATGTTAATGCCTCTCATCAAGCATGCAAAAGGAAAGATGAAGTTTATAAATAATGCACTGCTTTTACCCCCAGGTACTTCCAACACATATTTACTATTACCACATCATTTCTTTGGACGACATCTTTTTGTGGCTGCAGCTGGGAAGAGAGCCTCCCCAAAAATGTCTGTTTATATAATGTTTGTGCCCACAACAGTTGACGTGAATTAAAACAGGCAACAAGAGGCACCCTGACATGCCTTTATTTTGACAGAACTGCTGGAGCGACCGAGTCCACCGCAAGATGAATGCGAAGTGTTTCATATTCTGTTTTTACAGTAGCCATTAAATCTCTGTTCAAGGCAACCACTAATACTAAATCCTTAACTACTTATTCTACTACATAAATAATGACTCCAGATTGTCACAAGAATGAACATTTCGATAGAACAAACACTGCAAAACATTGTGGCTACTGTACTGTAATACATCTGGATGATGTATCTATATTGTATGTGTTATTATAAAGAATGACCACTGTAACAATGACAAAATGTAATATTATCAAGCTGTACAAAACCACAATTCAAACTAAATATGGGTCTTAAATGGGCTATTCCCTGGACAATGGGCACACAGGCATGATACAGAGACATCCACAGAACAACAACCATAATGTATTGTATATATGTTCTGGTGGTGGGAGAAAGCAAGAGTACCCAGTTGAAAACCCACACAAGGAGGACATACAAACTCCAGACAGCTTGAAGACTGGGCCCACAACCTTCTTGCTACCACCAACCACTCTGCCACTGTTCACATCTGAGAAAATTACCATGTGGCAAAAACATTAGAAATACAAATTCTTGGAAGAAAAGTCTCTCACAGAAGTTTTAATAATACTGTAAGTTTGTAAGACCCCCCTGTAACAGTAACTGAAGGCTACATATTACTGCTAATGCTGTCACATGGAGAGTGTGACATTATCGCTGAGTCCCCATTGTAGCTCACTTACAGAGCCGTGTCATTAGATTACACAAGTGAATGTGCGGCTTTTACTGAGTCAATCTCCTCCATTGTGTGCCCGCTCATAAAACACTGCTTCTGTAGCTGTGGTGGCCAATTACACTAAAGATTAATGTTGTTGACTGAGAATTTATTCATACAAGGTAGTGGTGCCCAGGCTTTTCCCTAGGCCTGCACTCTGAGATGCTGTGCCAGGGGGAGCGACTTCATTACTCACACACCCAGCCTGTAGTGTGAAAGACAAAAACAGCAAAATATTAGATATAAAACACACTCGGATGATAAAAGTATCTAAAAGTGGCTTTTTGGCTGAACTCCATGGAGCTAATAAAAATGTGATGGATGTTACTGTCCAGTCATGTGTGTGCTGCTCAAGCCTCCAACATCAAGGTCACCTGCATTAGCCTTGGCCTCAGCCTCCACAGAGCAGCCCCTCCCAGCTTAGCATGCGCACCATCTCAGCAGACTGCAGCTTACTGTTGGGTCGACAAACTGAACCGATACAGAGGAAGAAAGACCATCCAAGCGAATCCAAATCACGGGCTGGAGCTGTGTCAAAATGCAGATGCCTTGGTGTGTTTTATGGCTTTAATAGCTCTGTGATTGCTAGACCTATTGACTTGAAAGCCAAGCCAAATCAGTGTATTGTTAAAACGAGCCAGTAGTCAGGAAATTCATTAAGCCATAAGATTTACATTGTGAGGAATATTTGTGAGTTTTCTGTTTGGGTATTTTTTCCATTAGTGTCTAACAAAACAATATTACTGACCCCTTGCCTCCATCTACATTTCAAGCTGTAAAGCATTGTACACAACTTATACATAGAATGCAAATGAAAAATAAACCACTGAAGAGCAGTTCAAACTCACACAAGGTATCCCATGCCTAGCTTTGGGCTTGACATCACTGGACAGGGCCAGGGATTTCTGGATGATATGTTGGGGAAATATGCCCTCCTGTCATAGAAGGCCGAGGATCCTTCTCATGGCTAAAACAAACAGCGGTGATATCGCCGGGCTGCTGACGGGGTGAAATTGAACTGTAAAACAATGTGCCACTCCCTGCAACCAGTGGTTATCTCATACATACATCAAGCATTATGACATCTCATCAGGATGAAATACACTGACAAGGTTTGTAGTTGTACTGTCTGTGCACATAGATCCTAAGTCCATAGATCCAAAATGGTGAGATGTGGTGCTTGAGTTACACCAGACATGCTTTTGCATACAAATACATTTTCATTCAATATTATGCAAATCCTGTTTATGTATTACTTTTATGGGCTAAAATCTATCCACAGGGGGTCTTTGTGCCAGTCCCAAACCTTGACAACAAAAGATGGTTGCATCAGGAGTCAGATGGTATGCGGTTGTGTCCCCATTTAGAAAAATTAAATCTGATTATATTAAGGGATTTTGTGGGGCTTTGGGCTTGGGGCTGTATACACCCTGGACAATGGTATAATAGCAGGGGTGACACACTGACTGACAGTCATCACATTCATCCAGTAATTTAGACTCTAGTTTAATTTGCTTTTCATCAAATCTTAGCAAATAACCCATGACTTAATTCCATTACCACCCATAAAATTCCTGGTCGTAATCTTCTTTATAAGCCTGGTCTTTACTTATGTATTTAGTCTGCCCTTTCCCAGCAACAAAAACAATGATAGTTCCAAATAATAATCAAATTCAAAACCAAAGTGCAATCCCCACCTCTGTATATTGATGTGTTTATTCTGTTTACTCTCCCAGATTATATTGTAAAACAGGTCTGCATCTGGTCATGCTCCCGCAGCTCGCCACAGACCTCAATTGCTAATTGTAAATGAAGCCATAAATTTGATGGAAGTCCATAAACAGGGCTTTAAAAATCAGTGTGCTGTTTTTCTTGTTGGCTGAATTTTAATAGGGAGCACTTTAACACCGCGATGACTCAGGAAGCTTTTTTTTTTTTTTTCTATTTATTCTGCTATTTCCTCTGCATATCATCAGTCTGCATCGCATGGCCTTTTTTCTAACATTGAATAATATCAGAGAAAGCAAGATGTAATCTTGCAGAGGGGCTCATGTGTAAAGCTCTGACAAAGACACCAAAGTGAGACAAAAATGGCTGCAAAGCATAAAGACTGTGTTGAATTTATGAATAAATTGAAAGAGATCGCTTGTAGACTACAGTGATGGACAGAGAGACATTTTGCATTATGGCTGTAGCATGGCAACGGAAATATTCAAATTAGATATGTAGATTTGCAATCGTCAAAGTTTGATCAAAATGTACACTCAAAATGGTTTACAATGAATTATGTCCTGAACCCTGCTTTGCATCACTTCAATCCACATGTCTAAAGGAAAAAGCCGTCTCAGCGGGTCCTGTCACCGGCAGCCAGCAGCTCCACTTAACATCCAATACTCTCAACATATTGCCTGCGAAATCTTACAGTCATATTTGTAATTTGTGTCGAGCCGAAAAATGGTTTGCAGCATCACCAAGTTATTAAGACGTGCGTGTGGTGACTACTGTGGAATTGCTTCATACATATCGAGGGTATCATTGAGGGTAACCTTTTAGAGCTGCGCCGAATCTAATATATTATGCATTTTCAGCTAGACTTTTTTTTTTTTATTTATGTCAGCTCCTAGATGCATGTAGGTCAGGACTCCATGCTAAGATGTCTCATGCTGCACGCTGCTCCCGCTTAAAGGTTAGTCAAAAATGTTGGCGTCATAAAGTTATAATGTTGTCTGTGGTTAAGCAATACAAGTCCATATGTTTGCTTCAGTACAAAAAACAATTGGAGATGCAACCCAAATTCAAGCCTAATTTGAAATTGCTTGGTGTTTTGTTTTGGAACATAACCATTGACTATACCATTCTAGGCTCACCGCAACAAATCGTCTGCCACCATATCATGACCAGGTGCATTTTTTATGCTGTTTTAGGAGAAGAAGAAGAAAAAAATGAATATTCTAGTTTTATATTTTATTTTATGCATGTCTTTGAACGGTAGAAGGAAGCCAGAGAATCCACAGTAATAGAGGACATGCAGAATAAACACAAAAAAGGAGGAGCTTTAACTCTTTGACATTGTGGACCTTCAACTAACGGCCACAGACCCTCAGACAAATTTTTCTCACATTGGACAAGTTTAACATGACTGATCGCTGTATGTGCTGTGAAGACACTAAACTCTCAAGCATCATCTGAACCCCCTAACACGACTAAATAATCCAATGTTTATTCAGCGTTCTTCTACCTGAGGGCACACTTTCCTTGAATATCCATTGTAATCCCTGTTCAGCAGCAGTGGCATATCAGCACCACTTCTACCTCGACTGTGTGCTGTATGTGTGAGTCACTTGTCATTTGAAATCCTGCCAGAGTTATTGCCCCTGCCGTGCTAAGCAAAGCGCTAACGAATGGCTAAGTGCCGAAGAAGGGCAGTTTCCTTCCTTTAGTCAGGGAGAAGGCTAAATAAACTAATTAAAAAATATGGCTGCAAGCGTGCTGTGTTCAAGGGGAATGGGTTTGAGCTTAATGAGAGACTTAACATCAGGAAACATGGCTGCCGGCGCAAATAGACTAAAGGCCAGTGACAAAGCTAGGGTGACTGAGGCATCACCTTTTGCTATTTAAGTCTGCGTCAGTTCGCGTGAGATCGCTGGGGCTCATAGACGCTTGGCTGCACTCATCACAATGCGAAGGAGTCCACGGTGACCGGTACATCAATCTGACATGGCTTCCTCGGGCAGGCAGCCGAGAAGAGACAGGGCCCCTGCCAAACCAGCGCCATGCCAGTGATTCACCGTGCCACTGGGCAAAGAGAATAGAGGCACGCTGCATGGGTAAAAACTGACACCTGAAGAGAAGGTTAAAAGAGGAGAGCCATGCTGGGTGAGAGGATGTTAAAATGTAAAGAAATAGTATATATAATTAGACAGATCCTGCAGCTTTTTCACTGTGGTGGTTCTTGTAACTGAAGGATAAGTGGAGTTCTTTCAGGGTTACCATTGTTTTAGACAAGGTCATTGTTTTAGACAAGGTCATTGTTGAAATGACCTAATGTTAACACTGAACTTGTAGGAAAGATTTCCTGGAAAGTTGCAAAATGTCATATGTGTTTAACTATATTTTCAAATCTCAAAGGCTGATATGTATGCCATCTGTATTATATTATATATTATATTGTTTTATAGTGTAAATCATCAGCTCTAAAGGCAAAAAAAATATTGGAAAGAAGAAATCTTAGCGACTAAAGATTGCCTGTCAATTTAGTTTTATGCCATCTTTAGCAAGAAGATAATGCATGATTTCCTGGTGAAAGGCGCAGTGGTGTAGACAGTGGTGCACCAGCCTCTGCTCAACATGAACTAATGCTGAACAAACCAATGATGAGATGGACCATGGCAGACAGATCCATTACAGATGCTCTAAGCAAGTTTTTACCTTGAGCGATTAATCACCTGTTGGCATTAAACCAAGTGCTCTGCTTTTAGTAAAAGTGCACTCTGTTGGCTGTTTTATTAACAAAATATGAGATAAGACACATCTCTGTCATATGTTTCTGTGTGTAACAGCTAAACAAATACATGTGTGTGTTTCATGAATGCTTTTAACAAAACAAATGCTTTAGTGAGAATAGAATATGATACAGCTGAGGTTTAGTCTGATGTATCCATTTATCCATATCAAAACAAGGAACTGTACATTTGATACATTGCCTCTAAGGATGAAGTCTCTTTGCACTAGTTCTAGGAGAAGTAAAACATCAGACATAGACACAGTTGGTGTGCAACATCTGTTTACCCACTGGTCATTACATAACACAGAACTGCACATATTATTATGCATTTTGAAATTAATTTCAAAAGAGGCCAGGGCACAGCTCCATCCATTTACAATGCATTTCATGTTTGAACGCAGCTGATTTGTGGGCAAGTGGAAACATTTGATCTTCATCAGAGCTGGTGGAGAGGCAGGGATGAGATTGTGGACCACAAACACAGCTAAATTCAATTCTAGGGTTATGAATCTCTTTCCCACAGACAAATCCAATATGCACCTGGATATAGATTGAATAATCCAATCACTATATAATATGTTTGAAGCAGTCGGTTTGATGTGATTCGATTGAGCCCTGTCTCAATGCAATACACAATAATGTGATACATTGAAATTTGTTTCGGCTGAATTCAAATATGGTTTTGTCACTATTGAAGGATCTCTCTGAACAAATCAATCTAAAGTCCCACTGAACAGGGCTCTGTCATATTTGCCTTTAGGTTAGGCAGCGAGCATGATATGATGTGAATCCATTAAAAAGGCTATGTGATAGAACTGTGAGATACTGTGATGGAGGAATGTGTTCTAGGGTATTCAATCAAACTATATGTTCTTCTTCACCTCACGTCTTGTTGTCAATGCTCTCTCTCAAAGCTCTCTCTCTCTCTCTGCATTTGACCTATAGGTTAACCCATAGGAATCAGAACTTGAGTCAGAATCATTGTCATGGGGGCCTTAGCTGGAGGATTGTGCATGTTTTAAGATTACATTGGAAAACCAAATCAGAGAACTTCACAAAGAACTTTCTTGCTGTGAGGCCACACTGTCAAATCTCAGTCTGGCTACATCTGTGATTATAATACCTTTACCTCAGCTTACGCATCTGTACAATGTGACTTTTCCCAGTGCATCTAAACCATTTGGCGTTGCTGTCTCACCTGCAGATTGTGGTGGTTTGCACAGTGTGAGACACAAACAGTCTCCGGGGCGATTAGTTTATAATGACATCACCTGCTGCTGTCGGCTGTCCATCACCACAACAGAAAGGTAATACAAATCCTATTACTGGATCAGGTTTTACTGTGGAGAAATATGAACAAACTTACATGTGGGGCAGCACATAATAATGCATTGTTATCACAATTTTCTGCAAGGTACTACATATACAGCAATGGTGTTCAATTTGACAAAAGTTGTGAGCAAATAAATCTGTATAGCCCTGGTTGAGTCCCTGATTTAGTGGTAATAAAATCCTTGGTTAGCTTTGGTTTGTCCTTGGGTAAAGCCTGGTTGAGTCCTGGTTAAGCCTAAATTATTCAAGCTACTTTAAATAGATTATTTTCACGGGTTTTGCAGCCCTCATCCATTGCTCAGCCCACAACATTTCTCTTTTCATTGTACTGTGTTTGATTAATTCAATTTCAAAGATATATATATATATATTTACTGTGTACGTAAATGTATTTGATCTTTGGTACTCACGCTAAGCAGGGGTGTTTGGAAAAAAATAAAGACTCTACATTGCTTAACTTGGTGATTCTGAATCTAGTCAGTGTTCAAGAATGTATACTGTATATTACAATGTATTGATAGACAGCATTGACATCCAGCAAGATATCAAGTTAAGGGATAAATGCTTTATCCTCTGAGTCCTTGTATGTCACTAAAAGCAATGCTTTAAAATTAATGGTTTATTTTTTACTGACCCCATTTGGCTGGAATTAGTATCTTCTGAGATATCTCACGATGGTAAAGAATTCCTGGATCCACACGGTGCTCTGGATCCAAATACAATTTACAAATACTACTTGAAGCTATTTTGACAGTTTGCTTCTTTTCAGTTTGCAAGCAATCCCCAGACTCAGGCAAAGCTCCATGAAACCCGAGCCTATACTCACTATTGTGTGCTAATGGCTCCTGCCCACATCCTGTTAACATCCCACTGACTGTTGTCTATGGTGTGGAATCGTATAGATCATTTTAATTACTATATTACAACTGTGCCATGTGAAACCTGCATATCAGGCTCACTCCTTTCAAGACTCTTGGATGAAAAATGAAGCAGTATTTTTCTATTTCTATTTTCCATTTTAAAAAGGGTTCAAATATTGCTTTAGCCATTGGTGCAGAACATTAGACAGTCAGGACCCGACTTCAAAAACCTCCAAAATTGATATCAGTCCAAAATTATTCCACCTATTTTCATGGCCTCATAAAAGCAGAGTCTAATCACAGCTAAATTATGGTCTCAAGGTAATTGGAGTCACACAATAAATCCTGTCATTCACACTGACTTTTGGCAGAAATGAAAAAGGGGATCAGCTACAGATTAAAATGAACAGGTGTGCAGCTGGGCTTATTGGAAAATATATAGAAATGTTACAACGATCACATTTACACTGAGTGATTGGACAGGATGTAAATATCATAGCAATCTAATTTGATGATGGAAAACCAATATTTTCTCGTATTTCTATATGGAAAAAAGAATGAATCAATCAATATTTCTTAACAAATTATTACAAAAGACAACAACATCAGCCGGCCGGCATTTTTGCATGACCCCATTTATAGCCTAGCCAAGATTTTGTAATAATAATAATAATAATAATAATAATAATAATAATAATAATAATAATAATAATAATAATAATAGAAATAATAATAATATTCACTGATGACAGGAGTCTAACCCATCAACTATGGCTCTTAAGTGGGCTAACACAACAGGCAGTTAATCACAGGGTTAAGAAAACAGACAATCTTTCATTGATTCACCCATTGGCCTAACACACGTCATGATTGTCGCCTCTTCTTAAATCCACACTAAAACACATAATGTTTCCCCATTCTCTACACATTTTCCTCCATTCCACCATCCTTCATTTTAAATTCCATTGAACAGAAATGTTTGCTCATTGCTGTGCTCTCTCAGATTCAGTGATGAGTATATTGCCCAGTATTTCCAGGTGAGTCTGTAGTCACAGCAGAGCAACATGAGCTGTTTTGGTCCCATACACTATTTACTATTATCTACTCCTGCCTCATACCGTGGAACCATACAAAGAGAGAGGCCATAAAAAATTCCATGCTGAGGTTATACCAATTTAATGCTGGGCATCACAGTGTCTGTGCCGTGAATACTGCCATCCAGCTGCAGGGCTTCGTAACCGTGGAGTGTATCTGGGAACTGCACAGATCTTCTCTGTTTGGCATAAATGAAAAAGAATGATAATTAACTCTTGAGATTGCAGGTATTGTCTTGAGGTTTATTTATTTATTCAGGCTTGGAACTGCCACAAAGGTTACACAAGTTTTATATTGTGCCAATACTATTATTAATTAAATCCATAGTTATATTAGTTGGTCCAAAATTTGTCTTTGTCTGTGGTTTCAGCTTTAGTAAGTTGAGTATTTCTTTGCTGCATATAACTTCATGAAAAATGCATTCCTCTGTAATCAGCTCAATCAGCTGTATTTGTTTCATTTGCTGTTTTTATTCACAGAGATACACAGTGCATTGAAATTTAATTTGGGTCAGTCTTTGAAGATGTATCTCTATGGCAACAGTAGCCATCTTATGCAACAAGCCAAAGATATCTAAATGAGCTGGCCATCCTCAATGTTAAACAGCACATGTACAGTTAGGTCACACCATCTAATTATACATAACAATAACAAACAATTCACGGATCACTGTCAGGATTCCACGTCAATATAAAGCTTTTAAAACAAACTGCCAGTCAGTGCAGCCATTTGAGCCTGTTATATTATCTGGGGTTTCCTGCTGCATGTTAGTGGTTACGCCCACTGCTCTCACACTATCAGATGAGCAACCCTCGGCGGCAGTATTAAGTGGATATTAATTTTCCCCAGGGTGCTTATTACAGACCTGAGCATTAATGATCCAATTCCCAATCTACAATCTGACAGTCCTCAAGGAGCGCTCGGCAGCTTTGTGACACAGGTCTCCAGTCCATACAAGCGAACAACTGCAAAGCATAGAAAACCGGCCACAAACTCAATGAGAAAAAATATTATCAGTTAAATAAATAGAGTATACATTTTAGTAAAATATCATGTGTCTCATACTGTAAATGCTTTGTTTATTTCTGCCATTCCCAAGCCTGGGAAAATAGAGAGGGTTGTCTCAGGAAGGTCATCTACCATAAAACTGTGCCAATGAATATGTAAATCACTGAAAGCCCCCCCCAATTTAAAGTTTGTAATTTTAAATTGATATTTTGGTTATAACATTGTTCCAATCATTTTCAAATTAACTTTAGGTTAGTGTGTAAAGATGAAGAGGCACAGTGAATTATGTTATAGTTAATAGTTAATTAATGCATTAGCTCACACTAGTCTCAAGGTCATTTATACCATTGTATCGTATAGTCATAGCCATGCAATTTTCCTTAGCTCTCACTCTGTGGATCAAGTTTAGGTTGTCAACATCAGCAATATTTGAAACACTGCTGCAACATCTCAATCCTGTTTCGTCAGTCATCGTCTGCATGTTTTGGGCCGAACGGTGGCCCTGATTGGGATGCGAGTGACTAGGTGGACTGTCAGCACATGTGCACTAGTGAGTCATTAACACTCCACAAGCACACTGCAGCCCCGGGGAACCCTGCTCCCTGACAGTAATGCATTCTAATCTTGTCAGGCCATTAAGAGCTTCAGCTACATTACAGATAACAGCAGCAGAATCAAACACTGCTGTCTGTCAACATCTCAGATCAATCAGGAGACAAAAGTCTGTGGGGCAGCCATGCATGCTCCAGTATGTGCTTCACAGCCCTATCACTATAAATCCAGACAGCGTTGGTACAGTGTATTTAGGGGCCCTGAGCGGAATAGGATTGGGGGGCAGCTTCTCGGTCATTTTGTAAATCAAGTAAAATTAATCACAAAGTATATTAATTGTTTAGTTCTTTTTAGGCATTTTTGTATTGCAGACTTCACCAATATAGCAACAGTCTCAAGTAAACAGACAGTAATAACACATGAATGTAGCACTTCAAGAAAAACGGGCTCTATATTTGATTAAGAACAGATTAACAACTGAGTTAGACCTGGGTTAGTCCTGGTTTAATCGTGGTGTAGACCTGGGTTAGTCCTGGTTTAATCGTGGTGTAGACCTGGGTTAGTCCTGGTTTAATCGTGGTGTAGACCTGGGTTAGTCC
>JAVQKC010121902.1:0-17428 GCA_036025475.1 Philypnodon macrostomus
AGGTCCCCAAAGAGGAGGAAGAGGAGGAGCTGGCCCTGCAATCACAATCTGTCGGTAAGAGAAAACATCAATACTGTCACTTTCTTAAATCAATACCTAAATATATTAATTACAACTTCAAAATATTTAGTTTTATAAAAATAATAATAATAATAATAAAATGGTCGATATACGATATTATAAAAAAATGAAGTAAAATTAACAATGTGTGGGGCATTGCACTCCATACACGATCTTGTCTCATGTGTACAGCAGAGCCATAGAAAAGCAGAGATATGACAACTCAATTGGCGACAATGGGACAGTTCTTAAACAGCAACGTATTCTCTCAATAGTTCCAGGAAGTAGCCGCTCAAGCTAAAAGTAGCATTCAAATACATTGAGAAATGTGCTAAGGTGGAACTATTTTGACGCTGCATCGTTCTACATTGATGGACCTCCGGTGGCGCAACTCTCTTATATCTATGGCTGTGGTGTACAGCTGTTGAAGCTCGGACAGAAGGAAGTGCAAAGCCTGCATCTCGGTGTGAGCGCAGCGCAACCATGGACAAAACTAAAAACCTATCAGTGTAGGCTCACTTCGGCCGCTCCCAGACCGGAGGACAGGCACATACCACCGGAGTTAAACCCACTGGAGAGTCCTGGGCGGTGGAGGGCTTCCCCAGTCCCTCCCTGTTGGAAAAATGTGGCTTAACCCGGAGGAAGTTTTGCTTAAAAATGCACTAAAGCTTTGGGTGACAGAGAGGAGCAACGACTTCTTTCTGCTGCAGAGGAGGAGAGGCCATGGAGAGTCGACAGGGAAATTAACAGGTAAATAACATGAAGCTAACAACGCAAAAGAAAAAGGCTAGCAGGAGAAAGCATAGGGAAGTAGGAGTACAATATACAGCATTAACTAACCGTAGAAGTTGCGTAGTTTGAGTTTTTTGCTAGCTAATTACACGTACATAAACTTACAACGATACAAAAATGTTGTGATGAAATGTAGTTAAAAGACAAATCTGTCAAGGAATGGTAGAGTCCGCTTTAAACTGTAATAAGTATGACAGTTGGTTCATAATAACAAGTAATAATAATAATAATAATAATAAGTAAAAGGCCGGAATACGGTTGTTGTTGAAGATTGTGTTAACACTTTGATTGATTGTATAAAATTGTCAAAAACCTTCTCCAGTTAACCTTCAATAGATTATATAATTAGTTACATCATTCTCCCACTAACTATGGAAACAGGGACTTTGTCATAATAAACTCAAGGTCCATTTGCAAACCTTACAGCTCCTAAATACATTTTGGTTTACATTTAGATTATTACAACCTGAAAATAAAACATCTGGTTTGCAATTAAGTCAAAATGGTTCCTTTATCCAAAAACCCTGTAAGAAGTGATACTGGCCTAAGGGCTTGCTGGGTCAAAAGGGGCAATGGGTCTCACATGCCTGGTCTAGAGTCAGAACATGGACAGTAGTGTGCAGCTGCCATAGATGTCACATGATTCTTGTTAGATTGTCATCCTCTGGGCTTCCCTGGACTCTTGTGACACATCTCAGCATTTGTAAAAGTTCTGTAACACAGTACTCTGGTTTACATGGTTAGTAACTCGTTAATTCGTTACACTCGTTACATGCGGGTCAATAAAAGCTGACTTTTTTCACTGGCTCCATATGATATAAAGATGCTTGTTTACCTAGATACATATAATATATCCTGTGAATCCCTGTGAATCAGATTTTTGTGCTATCTTCAAACCATGTCCCTATCAGTTGTTTTAATATAGTTTGTGACCACAGGCTCTTTGCAGCTGTTGTCAGATTGTCTCCAACAGCGGCCGGTTGTGTGCAGCTTCCTCTGTTCTGCTTCCGCTCAGTGTTTTCCTTATTACCTCCTAACAATAACCTGACTATTGCTGGTACATTACATTATACTCCGCAGAAGCCCCAAAACAGCGATTGTCTTCATGCATCTTCATTTCCTGTGGACAAACCCAGCCAGCTACTTTGTTTTCTCACAGTTCCCATAGTGATAAGGGGTAAAGGTCAAGTCTTGTCATCACAAGTTTAACATTAACCATACTAGATCTTCATTTTGGCTTCAGAGAGGTTATCAGTTTTATAGTTTTAAACCTGGTGTGAAAGCAGAAGCACTCTCACAGCAGTGATAACGCGTATGGATTGCTCGGAAGGGCTGGGCACTAAACATCTGCAGCCTCTTCATTCCACTGTGATGTGGTTTATGTAATATTTATTTTCAGTGTCTCTGGTAGGCTTCAGGTATAGTTCATTGGCCAGCTGTTTTTACACAAAGGTTGAGTATAGTGTATATCAATAGACCATGCAAGTGTCTACAATGGCCCAAAGCAGGCAGATTGAGCAAACATGTTGCAAGGTAGGACTCTTGTATTAAGGTTAAATTATTGTCTGAACTTGCGTAGAATATCTAAATTATTAGCACTTCGCCTTTGTACAGCAGGAATGATAAAAAAAGAAGTCAGCAATGTCACATGAGAAGTAGTAGTAATAACTGGCTCAAAACTGTCAAGCAAAAGTCATGTAAAAAGCATTTCTTGGGAGTGATAATGGAACATAAGCAGGTTTCAAACTTCATAACAATGAACAGACAGGCATACACTAGACTTAAATAAGAAGCCCCATTGTTTGACTAAGTGTTAGCTGTAGTCTCTATGTCTCTGGGAAGGATTCTCCTCCAGTATAACCATTCACTGAAAAAGACAGTGACTCACACATACTGCCTTTATCGCGACAGTTTACCGCCTGTACTCCTAGTGGTTTTTTGCTGACAGATGAATGCTTTCATGTTGCCAGGCACCAGGGACTGAGGCTACAAGCAGCTCCACTTTGACTTTATGTGGTTTACAATTGGCCCAAAGCCATTTTTGTGCCACACTTTATCACACTGTGTACAGTTCACCAGGGCACGTGGGAAATGTCTATGAGAATGAAGATATGGCAGGTTGACTTTCAGTGTGGGTCATTCAGTGCAATGTTGGTGCATAAAATAAATTAATAAACGTTATAAAACATTTGCATCGTAACTTCCAGAGCCAAGTAGTTTGCATGCAGATTTTATAAGCTGGCAGTCCACAAGCAAAACAGTGTAAGACGTTTGAATTAGTCAGTTGTATAAGTAACATCTATCCTTCTATATTGTTCCCTTTCAAGTCAGTCAAAATGCAATAGGCATAAAACCAATAGGTTATAACTATGTAAACCCAAGTTAAGTTAACTATATATATTTTTACTTTTTGATCACTTTGTTTTAATTTGCAAATGTACCTTCCAAGATAGAATATAATAGTTGTATTGTGATTTAAGCATTTGTTTGAGGGACTTTTACCTGAACTTCCCAAAAGTTAAACAAAAGGAAAAAGGCGCACACTTATAAATATAGATTTAACTAGTTTAAGCCGATGCCCGATTATCTCTCCACTTGGGAAGCCTGCATTTTTCAAGTTGGTAGACAATTGCCAGAGATTAGCCCCCATCTTGTATGTTTGTCTTCTTCCTCTCAGACAGTGATGATGTCTAGGTAACTCTATCTTTGTGACAATTATTGAATCATTCAGAAACAGATGGCGCTTCAGCAGTCACCTGTAACATGACCAGACATGTTTGAATATTTTCTAACTTTATCTCCTTCCGTGTGCTTACTGTTTATGCAGGTCTTTTGGTTGGAGCATTGGACACAATGTTGGACTCAAACGCTAGAGTAACCCCTTTCCGAATCCTGCTCCAGATTCCTGGATCTCAGATCAGCTGGGTGATAGCAAGTGGTGAGCGCACTTATCAGACTGCTCCTTTAGACTTTAAATCTTTTGTGTTTAGTCTTACATCAAACTGTCCAGATAGCATCTCAAAGTGTCTTGTTATGCCGAAAATGCAAGCCGCTTTAGCCTGTCCTATTAGAGTAGTGCAGAGCTGACTTAAATCAAGATTACTAACATCAATCTAAAGCTGTATTACATGCATATAATACCATGTGCTATAATTGCAATATTGTGCAACTGCAACCATACTAGTGAATTTAAGTTATAATCTTTTACATAGTATGTAATGGTTTAGATGACTCACAATAAACCACAGACAGATATTTACTATATCATTTCTGTACTTTATTATTATCCACTTGTATGTTGGAGTGTGTTGTCAGAGCTGTGAAATTCTTCATCCATGTGTTTGGTGTTCATCAGGAGCTGCCATTGAAGAGGTGAATAAGCACTGGGAGTGGCTCACCCGTAACCTGCTCCACTCTCTGTCTGTGTTCGAAAACAAAGACGATGTGACCAGCTTTGTCAAAGGAAAAGTCAAGGTAAAAATGATGCTACTGATAATAATTTGTTCTTATAGTTATGTATCTTCAAAATCAAGTATTAATGTAGGGACTTTTTTGAAACTTTCAACAATTTAAGCATTTGATCCAATGACAATTTAACGTTAAATTTATATAAAAAACAAATATATTTAGATCATGAAAGCAACCATATGATATCCCAATATCAATCTTCTTTCAGTATTGTTAAAATTTTGATAGCGTTCAGTGTGTAGTATGAATAATTACAAAAATAGTGTAACAAATGCTAAAAATTAAATGATCAAACTACACTGATATAAATAGTCATAAGTGTATTGATTTTCTTGTTCAGGGTCTTATAGCAGAGGAGGTTCGTGGTCGTCAGGCGGCTCAAGAGGACGAGCCGGAGAAGTTCAGGGAGGCTCTGCTGAAGTTCGAGCTGCACTTTGGACTGCCCTCTTCAGAGAAACTGGTCACATACTTCTCCTGCTGCTGCTGGAAGGGACGTGTGCCCAGACAAGGCTTCCTCTACCTCAGCATCAACCACATGACCTTCTACTCCTTTCTGCTGGGCAAGGAAGGTTTGTACATGACAGTAGACTTTGACTTCTATCCACTTGATTTCAACTGTAAAAGGTTGTCTGGGGCAATTCTGTAATTCATTGTCAACTGCCATAAACTAAAATGCTTTGGGCATGTAAGTGAGATTTAGAAGAAAAGCCTTATTCAATAATTTGATAATCATAGATGTTATTATTGCTTGAAGGAAGTGGTGTCACCTGATGCCTGTTACATAGTCTTTAGCAGATTAATAGATTTCCCTTGTTGTTGTAGAAGCTATGTAAGGTTGAGGTAAAAAAAAGATTGTCTAACAAAAGCAAAGATAATCCATTTACGGTAAATATTTTGTCATATTATTTCTCTCTTGCCCATTTTCCGTTACTAGATGCAGGAGTTAGCTGATACCTCTATGTCTCTGTCACTTTTATTGGTTAATTTTTAACCAATCTGGGGTAATTGCTTAGCCTAGCTTTAATTATATGATCCTATATAATAAAACATGCCTGGAATGCAGAAATAAATCTCAGAATGGTGGTTGTGGTAAACTTGTATGTTCAGCACAATTATTTTACCTCCTCTCCCCTGTCCAGTGAAGTTTGTGATCCCGTGGGCGGAGGTGACGCAGTTGGAGCGGGTCTCCACCAGTTTGATGCATGAGGCCATCCGTGTGGTCACTCGTCAGAAGATCAGAGAGTTCTCCATGTTTCTGAACCTGGACGAGGCGTTTGCTGTCATCGGACAACTTGCCGACATCGCTCTGAGGAGGCTGCTGGACAGTGAGGGGCTGGAACTGGACCGACTATTATTGCAGCCCAAACACATCACCAAAAGGTTAGACATACTAATATGTGCATGGATATTTTAGAGCTTTTATAGGAACATTTTAAATACCCAAGACCTCTGGTTTGATTTATCTCTGATAAGTCTGTCACATGAAGCAGTGATGTTAGTTATTTCCTTGTGTGAGCAGCACTGAGTTATTTCTGCATTTATGCAAAACTTCAAAACCACAGCAGGAAGAAGGCTGTGGTTCAGAAGTTCACCACAACACACAACCTCAGTAGGCTACCACCTCTTCT
Organism: Philypnodon macrostomus; assembly: GCA_036025475.1. Classification (NCBI taxonomy): domain Eukaryota; kingdom Metazoa; phylum Chordata; class Actinopteri; order Gobiiformes; family Eleotridae; genus Philypnodon; species Philypnodon macrostomus. The sequence continues at coordinate 5,949 of JAVQKC010121902.1, forward strand.
ATCTCACCTAAGCATGCACATCTCTGAATGACTCGCTTCTATAAATTGCACCTACTGTACATATTGGTTACTCTCGTATTCGCTTTTGTGACTAAAAAGCAACAACTACTGCTATAAAAGTATTTTTAAAAATACATGCATTCTCATTACTGCTGTCTACAACCATTGTAAAAAGACCACGAAGTGACCTGCTTCACATGCTTCTAACTCATGATTATATTATGCTGCTGCCAGGTTACTGTCACAAACGCACAGGTTACAAGCAAAGCTATTTATGTGTCAGCAGTCTAACAGTTAACTTCCTATAAAATAAACAGGCATGTCTGCTGTGTAAATGTCCTCAGGCCTAAGTTCACTGATGTCATCTCAGACCTATATATCTGTCTGTACACAATGTACTTTTGTGCTGCAAGAATATTAGAACGTGTTAAGTTCAAATAAATCCCATTATTCTGTTGATTTAAAGTGTCTGACCTCTCTGCATTTTTTATTTTCTATTTTGCCCTGGTATTTCAGTTATGTAGACTATAATTTAGTTGTGCAACATGACTGGTATGTGGTATGTCACTGGATTGTACAGAAGTCTACAATATCTGATCACTTTTGTTTTGTGTCAAATTCACCAATAAAACCTTGTCGGTCTGTTAAAATGCAATGTAAAATGCAGGCACATTTTTTTTTCTGATTGTTTGCAGTTGTAGATATGTTTGTTCTTTTTGGTTGTCAGTCTTTGTCCATAAGTTCTGACCCTAAAAGTTCAATGCAAAAGAACTAAGACCAGGTATTTTTTTTGCATAGAATATAAATGTACCCTTAGACAAATGTAAACATATTTTACATATATACATATTTTTTCCGTTTTTCCTAGTACATTCACACTCTCTCCCCTCAGGGTCCTGGAGGAGCAGGCTCTCCGGGAGTATGTCTTGTCTTTGTTTCGTTTGCCTCGCTCTGAGAGGCTCCACGAGGTAGCCTCCTGCTCCATGTGGACGCCCCACGCCCGCTGTCACACGGTCGGGACGCTCTACACCACGGACCAGTACCTGTGTTTCAGCAGTAGAGAGGAGGCCCACTGTCTACTGCTAATACCCCTCTGTGAGGTAAGGGCAATCAAAAGTCTGGTTAATCATGTATATCTTTTATTTAGGTCAACGTAACGTTTTATGATGGTTTATTTTGTAAGTTCTAAATAGATTTTTTGAATTGTGTTCTCAAGGTGTTTTCAATAGAGAAAGCAGAGAGCACCAGTGTCCTCCCAAACCCAGTGATCATCAGTGTCCGCAGCAAAAAGGCCTTTCAGCTGATCGAGCTTCAGCACAGGGACGAGCTGGTGGACAGCCTCAACTCCAGACTCAGAGCTTTACACTGGAAAATGTCTATGTTCAGAACCAAGAAGGACGGCAAGAGGAGCATGGTTAGTATTTTTATATCATTTAAGTTTTTATATGGATGTCTTCTTGTTAATGTTTTATTTGTGGTGCCAAAATACTCTGAATTGAATTCAAATGCTGTATGTCCCCCAGAGTTCTCCCACTCCCTACTACACGTTTTACTACGACAACGGTTTGTCGGATGAAGAGGAGATTGAGGAGCAGGTTTTACGAAACACAGTCAACAGTGAGGCTTTGATGACTGCTTTTCAGCTCAACAAACCCAAAACCAACGGCAACAAGGTACAGATATATGGATATGTATGTATGATATGTATTTCAAGTTTGATATTGTATTTGCTATTTTTTGGCTTTAAAACAAAGCTACTTATTTGGGATAACAATTCTGGGCATGGTAAATGTGGAGTTTCTTGACATTGTTTATACAACTGGGTAACAGATTGTCAACTCAACAATGCTAAAAAACTGTAAATTTATGCCTACACATTGAAATATCTTGTGTTGTGTCCTAGAGCATGGAGAAAGTGAATGAGCGTCTGTGGGAGGATCATTTTTGTGAGTTTGGCCGTGGGGTCACCATGTTCAGGACTGAGAAGATCCAGAGACTGGTTGCCATGGGGATCCCTGAGTCTCTGAGGGGCGAGCTGTGGATGACTCTGTCCGGTGAGGGAGTCATTGCACTTATACTATATCAAGTCAATCTTATCAAATTGAGACATATTTTACATTAAAAGCCTCATCTTTTATGGGAACATTTCAAAAGTACCAATTTAATATACCCAAACACTAATGGTATTTAAGTTAGTGTACTCTACAATTTAATGATTGAAGTAAATATAGTAGCATTTATAGATTTAGATTATAGGTCTTTTGTTTACTATGAGAACAAAATGTACCAGATTTCATTTTAGTTCGTGCCACTTCCTTCACTCACTCTCACTTCTCTGTGAGGATTAACAGTTGGGCATGTAAGTGTGACTGAGACTGAGACTGAAACTGAAGAGACTTTACTGAAGCATGAACTGAAAATCTGCTGCGTACAATCATGGTTTTTGTTTCCTTAAATCTTCATAATTCAATATTTTGCTTCTGTGGTAATATTTAATACAATTTGATATACACAATATTTGAAGAGACATATATTAATTTTTTGAAAAGTACACACTCTAAAACAATTCTAAGCTATATTTTATTCTTAGTTTATACACAGTACCTCACCAAGATACCACCTGAAGACAACTTGTTACTGTATAGTATTTTGTTTTCTTCAGATGCCTGCTCAGAGCTAGAGTCCCATGAGGGCTACTATACAAGTCTTGTAAAGAAGTCTATGGGACAATCTACTTTAGCCACCGACGAGATCGAACGAGACCTGCACCGTTCTCTCCCGGACCATCCCGCCTTCCAAAACCCGACCGGCATTGCTGCTTTGAGGCGGGTCCTCACTGCATACGCCCACCGCAACCCAAAAATCGGATACTGCCAGGTATGAAGACACTATTGGCTTTCATCGATCCTAAATTGGTATCTTAAAAGTCGCTGTGTTTTCTCTATGCTCACTGTTGTTGATGAAGCCTTTTGTACTTGACAAATTACGGCTTATGCCGTTATGCAATTGAAATGAAAGAAAATATTAGATAAGATTTGTTAAAAGGGATTATTGTGTGTATTAAGCAAACAACACACGCTTCAGAGTCACATGACCTTGTTGACTTTAAGCTGATTGAAGGTACTAGCAGGTTTCAAAGCATTGCTGTAGCTAAATGCTGTAGATATAAGGAATTGTCAAAAATATAATCTAATCTTGTTTATGGTTTATTTTATGTTAGTCGATGAACATCCTGGCCTCAGTGCTACTGCTTTACGCCAAAGAAGAAGAGGCCTTCTGGTTGCTGGTGGCTGTGTGCGAGAGAATGCTGCCCGACTACTTCAATCGCAGAGTCATAGGTAAGAGGTCAAACAAGAACACTTGACTTTCTCAACAATCTAAGCAAAGGGACGTTTTTACAAACACATCAAACACAAATGAATGTTGCATAATCATTGTTTCCCTTATTTTTAACCAAACAACGAAAGGTCGTATTTTGTTCCCAGACACAGTCTAATTTCCTGTGTTTGTGAAGCTGTTTATTTATATGAGGCAGGTGCATTTGAACTAATTTCCTCTTTTTCATAACGGGGAAAACACATCTTTTTTCTCAAACAAACAAAAAATGAAAAGCTGTAGTATATAATTTTAGTATGGCAGTTTTTATTTTAGTTCATTGTATAAAAAATATCTAACTTATTTACATGTAAATGGGCAACAATTATGTATTTTCTTTGGAAGTTTGCTGTTAAAGCTGTAAAACATACTTTACATCAGAGAACAGAGTTGAAAAACCTCCAGACTACAGCTTTAATAAACTAGTCGTCCTCGACAGCAAGGTGTATATCGGCAAAACGCCCCCATACGTCTGCCCCATACGTCTGCCCCATACGTCTGCCCCAAATGCTATGTCATCAATGGGTACCTTAATCAGACGTGTGATTTCAAAATGTTTTTATATTGTTAACGAGCAATTAAAAGACCCCGCCCCCAAACCATGACAAACATGGGAATGGTCTGTATGGTATTTGCAAGTTAGAGGCTGTCAAATATACCTGACCTCACAATTTTGATCCAAAATGGCTGTTTGTTGTAGGGTGGGGTCACAATAATATTTTATGTTTGGTACACTGTGGAGAATCACTGTACCAGCTTAAGGGCATGAATCTGTGTATACAGTTTTAAAGTGATCCCTCAATTTGTTTTTGAGTTATTGCGTTCACACATGACGTGATTCCATAATATTGGCAAACTAAATAGCAGTTCTCTGTTCTGCTCACAGGAGCTCAGGTGGACCAGTCTGTATTTGAGGAGCTGATTCGAGAGCGGTTACCTGAACTGGCCGAACACTTCCCAGACCTCTCCTCTCTCTCCTCTGTGTCTCTGTCCTGGTTCCTCACTATCTTCCTTAGTGTCCTACCCTTCCAGAGTGCAGTCTGTGTGGTCGACTGTTTTTTTTTCTACGGCATCAGAGCCATATTTCAGCTGGGACTGGCCGTCCTGGAGGTCAACACTGCACAGCTCTGCACCAGCACTGACGATGGACAGGCACTCATGATACTCACTGGGTGAGGCTGACAAATGACTATGCATTGTCAATTTAGCTTTCTAAAACAAAAAAACAGACAGTTCAGTCAGATAGGCATACAACCAGTCAGGAAAACAAGACAGGTTAAGTTAACTTGAATTGGAATTTCAGTTTTTAAGAATTTAAGTTCAAAATGTCGACAAACACTTACCAGTAGTCTGAAAGAATTTGATTTGTGAAAGAAAGTTGTCTATGATTTGCCATGCTTTGACATATATATATATATATATATATATATATATATATATATTTTTATATAATAATTAAATATCAAATTATATATATATATATATATAATTATATATATAGTCATAAAGATTTTGTTCCAATATTAGCTATGATTGCTAGCCTTAGACATGCACATATTCTTACTACAACATCTTGTGTAGTTTTCTGGAGCAGGTTGGGACAGAGGAGTCTCCCTGTGTCCCTTCTCCCTGTACAGAGGACAGTAACGGTCAGTCTGATACTCCTGCTGTTAAGTATACCAACATCACCGACCTCATCAACGAGTCCTACGAGGTGAGAACTGATCTGATTATATACAGTATAGAGTGACTTTTTGACATTACTAGGTGTTTGTATACAAGTTAATAGATGTGTACGAGCATTCTAAATACAGTTTTGATTATTTGACACTTCTGTTTCTCTGTCAGAAATTTGGAAATCTGACCGTGAAGCAGATTGAGAGACTTCGCTGTCATCACAGGATCCAAGTGCTGCAAGCTCATGAGGACACCACCAAAGAAAACGCTGTGAGTGCATACTCCGGTCGATATTCTGTACTGTATTTGAATCTTATACTAACCTCATTCTCTTCTGTTTGTGCAGTTGAGAATTGTGACTCCTGAAGTGTCTATGTCTACAGAAAATATATCTGACGCCTATGACCTTTTCAAGGTAAGTTTACTTTAGTGTCACCCATACCTTTAGGCTGGTGACCTACTGATCTGTGATTTACTTGAATATTCTTTTTGTACAAATGTACTTTTTTGAGCTTTCTACAACGTTTTAATGTTGTTTCCTTATCAAAAACATCCCTGGAGTGTTTTTTTAAAAATCTTTTAGTCATTTTATAATCACATGCCACCCTTTTTACCACACCTTAATCAGCTCACTCAGCTCACTCCTTTTTTGATGCCGCCCATTCTCCTCAGTAAGCCGCGTAAGGTTGAGTAGCCAGTAGCCTTTTAATAAGCTGTTTTGGCTAATCATTGATTTTTCGAACCAGGAAAAGGTAAGATAATAAGCCATGTGTGTCTTAATCATATACAAGTATTACTCAAGTATTATTGTACACACACTCCTCTATCCCCCTCAGACGGAGCACTTAGTCAGCCTGTACTGGGGCGACAGCAGCTCAGTGGCAGCAGCAGAGGCAGCCTCGTGGCGTCAGACGGACATGGGCCGGTCGTTCACAGAGAGACAGTACAGACTGGACAGACCACAGTTTAAAAGCCTGTACTCTCTGCTGCTGCCATGGTCCATCAGCTCGGAGCAGCACTCAGACACACTGGCCAACCGCACATTCACGCTACTGGACCAGGACCACGATAATCTGGTGTCGTTCAGGGAGTTTGTCGGCTGGTTAGGTAAGTGGGAATAAAGATTGATTTGATGTTCGAATCTGTAAAACTGATAACTGATTTTATGGGCAAAACTTTTATCATATTTATTATAATAATCATTTTTAGTAGAAAAGAAAGTGCATTATAGTACATTTTAGGTTTGTAGACTACAGTTTTGTCAATGTTAATACAATCAAATCTGTGATAGCTTGCTGTGATAGGAAGAGTGAAGAGTAGGTCCTTTTTGACAGAAAACCAAATAACTTGACTGTAATTTAGTAAATACATTTTTGAAGATGAAATAGCACCCTGTATCTATATATATATTTTGTTTTGTTTTAGACATTTTGTATTGTGAAGAGCTGAATGAGAAAATCCGTTTGCTGTATCGCCTGCACATTCCCCCAGGTTCATATTAATAACATTATGACTGAAAATAAATACAGTTAATTTATCTTTACCTAATAATGCACTTATTTCTTCATATAGCTTTGACTGAGAGTGAGGAGGACCCTTCTCTGTTAAAAAGTCCACTGTTATCATCCAATAGACCTCTGTATGTGACCTGTCCTGAAGCTGGTGAGAGAATACCTGGTCAAAACTTACAGTAGTTATTGCCCCAGTTATGTTCAGTGAGTGACTAAAGCTTGTGTCAGAAGAGGCAGGTGAAGTGAAGAACTATCAGGAGCAGCTGAAGCAGATGTTAAAGGATTTGGTGAAAGAAAAAGAGAAAGACGTGGAGAAACCCCTGCCGCTCATGAACCAGGTACAGCATGTGAATAATTAATGTTGTCAGTTTTTACATTTGTATGTATGTGCATACATTCTACAAATGCACCTGGGATATCCCATTTAATCCCGTTTAATCTGAGAAACATATATATATAAGTCTAAGATTTGACCGTTTTAGAGGCAGCTGTAGTTTGTGTGAGAAATACTGTTCTAAAAGAGAAGTGTAGACGTCTGACTTAATGTCCATTGTATTTCCCTTCTTTCAATTTAATGTGATTTGAATAGCCCTATATCATAACCCCTACTGCCTCAGAGGGCTTTTGGGAAAGAGATGTAAACAAAAACAATAAACAAACACACAGACAAAAGGACCATGCTGTTGCTCCATGTGCTGGTTAAAGTTAACAAAAGAACTTAGAAAGGCTGTGTTTATATTTGACAGTACTTTTTATACATCTGACTCTTTACATCTGTGTCTGTGCAGCGCGAGTTCATCCAGTTTTGTAAGACACTCTACAGCATGTTCCACAGTAACCCCGAGGAGAACGACCTCTTCCAGGCCATCGCCACGGTGACCAGCCTGGTGCTGCAGATCGGGGAGGCAGGTCATCGCGGGACAGACCTCACATCCGAGGCGGTCACCTCAGAGAGCGATTGGACAGTTAGCTTTGCTCAGATATTAGCCTCCCTGCTAACAGAACAGGCTTTGGTGAACTTCTTTGAGAAACCAGTGGCGTTATCGGCAAAACTGGCATCAGCCAAAGAGAAGCAGTATAAACAAAGAGCCGGGCTACTATCACTGCAGCACAAAGTCAGGTGACCACAAAAGGACTAGAGCAAACCAAATCTTCACTAAAACGCCATGAATGTGACAGAACTGAAATACCACTCGTATATGTCCGTATAAGACTTTTTATGCCATCATTTACTTTCTGCCCCATTTATGCTCTACCATCAGCCCTTTTATGTTTTTGTTCTGATCTTTAGTCAAATTGCCATTTAAGCACTTAAAGGAACTGGACCAAAGTAGTAAATTATTAGTTTGAAATTTCTTTAGTTGCTGAGCTATGAGTCCCTGGAGGAACTCTGTATGTCTGTATTTTATGCAGACATTGGTCAAGCGAATACATAGAAAATGTGTAGTTGACATGGGGCAGGAGGTTTAGTTCCTGGTTAGAAAAGTTTCAGAAACCCACTTTTAAACAGACCAATATGACAGTGGTATTTCAGTTCAATTTTAGGAGCAAAGATGCCTTGTTTTTTTAAGTCTGTGAATCATTGTTAGAGCTGTATCCAAATCAACATAAATTATGGCCAAACCAGCGACTGAAATATTTTTTGAGCCAAGCATCAGACCAAACAAATATAATCTAAAATATTAGTATGAACAGGACTTTCTGATTGTGCATTCAAATGTAATTGTAGGTTGTAACTTGCTTTATTTTGAATTGATAAAGCGAACTAATGCTTTGTAAAGAAAGTATTGTTCAGTCAAAAGCCAAGAATATTTATGTGTAAATAATGAATGTACTACGTCTGGATGTAAATAAGTTAAATGAAGTTTGGGGTAAGTTTGAATCGGTTGCTTCTAATGGTTCAGAACTGACGGAAGCATCAGTGAGATGTTTATTCAGAAGAAATAAAGCAGAGTTGTAAAACACAGTGTCTGAACCTCCTCCAGTGTTCTTTTATTATGCTAGTTTTATAAGCTCTTTGGTATGTTTTACATGCACTAACTGAACCAAACAAATGCAGACAATAAACTAATCTTTTATATAATTATACCTTGATTTGAATGTATTTATTTATTTATTGGCTGGACAGGAGGGAGATGGGAGATTACATGGGCTCCAAGTGTCAACAAAAGACTCATTACTACATTTCTAGTACAGACCTTGCATTTTGGTATATTAGGGAGAATCCATCCAAGTTCGTCACTTCAGCAGTCTGGAAGTAGTTCTGTTATAACGTATACAAGCTCCCTTAATCATTTATCAAAGGAACATTCTCCCCAGTCTCTCATCATCCTACTGCTCATTATACTGCTAGTATTATTATTAGTAACTATTTAATATGTGTAGCCTATTTGGAGTGATTTTGATTTGATATGAAATAAACCATTTTATATTTATTTTTCTACAGCATTATAAACTGAAGCGCGCGCTCACTAATGGGCCTTCACAAGCGTGTCTGGTGTCCGAGTCGAGTCCGTGCGTCCCAGGAGACCGTGCAGCAGATACCGAAGCCTCAAAAGCACTATAGGTTATATTTTGGAGATACCCCGCCCTGTTTTTGTCTGTATTTTCTGTTTATTAATTAAAAACGTCACCACGTACGCATCTTTTTTTCCTTACAAGAAGAGTGGATAAGAAAGCCCAAAACAAGAACACGCCAAGATGATTAGAAAGCCAACATAAAAAAATATATATGAATTAATATCAGTGAAATGACAATAGTCAACGCAATAACTCAAAAAGTCTTATTTGTTTCATTGCTTTTAGACACAAAGATAGTCTAGAAGGTCTGAAGAGGACAAAAAAAGATTGTTTTATGTGTAAGATGAGGCTGATGCTTGAAGGTGTTTAACTACACATTAAATTACTGTTTCAGAATACTGTACACTGGACATCTATGGGGTAAAAACATGCAACACTTTGATATGAATGATATTTATATAATGATTCTACTATTTTTTATTTCTATTCTTTGACAAAAATAAGCAGAGATTGACAAGGTTGTGCAGGAGCTTAGTGTGCTTTATTAGCCACTGATCAAAGGTACAGGACAAGCCTAAACCCAGGACCTAAAGAACCAAAACCAAACACACATTATATTATTATATCAGACCAGTCTTCTGTTAGAGGAGGGAAGACTGTGGCTTTGCTTGTTCATCTTTTGTTCATCAAGAAGGGCAGCTAAAATCATTCCAGTACAATAATATCGCTATTCTTTTCGTCTTACATTTTAAGGCACGTTGAAACGCTCAGGCCTTTTTGGTGAAGTGTTACATAAATTAAATAATGTACAGTGAGCCGTGTAGGTTTCAGGTCAGCGCAGGTGAAACTAGCTAAAAGTTTGTCATTCATAGTATTTAAAATGAGGAAATATATATAAGTGTTAAGGTCTTCACATCCACAGGTGCACCAACAGACTTACACAAACAAGAATAACACATATTAAATACAATCCCAGTGCTACAAGCTAATCTAAGAGCTAACACATTGCACTAAGCCACGAGGTTGAGTTGACATGTTGCAGGTTTTGTGGATGTGTGTCACGCCCACTTTTTGGAGGGTCTTTGGGGCGGGCTCGTTTGTCTTTTTTTAAACAGCTTCCACGTAGTTGGCAGGCAGCATGCCAGTTTTGCCAGTACGCTGCACAGTACCATACATCCAGCCCTCGTCAATAGACTGGACATTCACGATAACGTCTCCATCTTTGAAGGACACCTCATCACTGTCAGCGCCTGTGTAGTCGTACATGGCACGCACGGTTTTCTGGAGAGAGGAAAAAAATGTATGTATTAAAAGTAAGAACAAATCTATATAGCCTGTTATTATGCTGATTCTAAATAGATCCTCAATCTTGAAACATCAAAACCTTCAATGTAAGTGACAAACTAAAAATTAACATTACTTTGGTCCAAAATTAGATATGCATGTCCATGTTTTTGTACATTTCATTATTGTTTCCACTATATAGACAGTGAGTTATCAATGATTTCAATGCTACTTACTCCAGTGGTGGAGGGGTGAGAGGGGACAGAGGACACAGTGGTCTGCTGGGTGGCAACTGAAGAGGACCTCTGCTGCAGCTCCACAGTCTTAGCATGTTGGTAACCTGCAAAAAAAAAGATATATTTTGAGATGTATTAATGAGCCATTTTAAAAAGTATTATGTAGGGTATTATGTATTTTAAGTACACTATAGTGTGATATAGTCATTTAAAAGTGTACCCATAGAGGAGGCCATGAAGCCGTTGCTGTACAGGGACATGTGGTGGTCAGCGTCCTGGGACACCTCAGACTTCTCATCAGCCATGCCGCTCAGAGCACTGGTGGAGCGGGAGTGCTCCTTACTGCGACGCTGAGCTTGGACTGGGACAGCATGAGACAATAATTAAATACACATCACAATACAATAGTGTAATTCTTATTATTGTATATTTGCCTAATGTTGTGTGTGTGTGACTGGAAGTTGACACTGCTTCACAATTGAAGTTAATGGATTCTTGAATCCTTGAACCTCAAAAATAATGTAAACCATTTTCATGTAAAATGTTTTAAAAATGACTGACCATGTTCTATGATGTAAAGTAAGTATTCAATCATATTTTTTCTGGTCTCTACAGCAACATCAGCGTAAGATACTACACGACTAAAAAACGTGACTTCTATTGCTCAAAGGGCTATACCACAGATTATTTGGTTTTGCTGTAGATGTCAGGGGAGCGACTAAATAAAAAAAAAAAAAAATAATAATACAGATAACCTACTTTAACCCTTGTATGGTGTTCGGGTCTGTGGGACCCGTTTTCAGTTTATATCAATAGAAAAATAAAACAATTAATTATTTTTTCAACCTGAAATTCATTGGCTTTGGCTCATTTTCTG
>JAVQKC010121932.1:0-17841 GCA_036025475.1 Philypnodon macrostomus
AAAGGTTTTAATGTTTTTCAAAATGGCCGCCTCGTTAGGAACTTGTCATGACTGCAACAAAAGTCTTTATATACCCCTTAAGTAACTTTTGATCACAGCCATGTCCAGATGATGATAAAATGGTAGGACTAGTTGTACAAAGGCCAAATTTTAGAAGTCACAATATTAAACCAAAATGGCCGACTTCCTGTTAGAGTTAGGGCGTGAACCCTTTAGGTCAGAGAGGAGTGAAAACTGTGTTTACCAAGTTTCATTGGCCTGTGAAAATTTATTTGTTTTTACTTCTCCATTACTTTTTGGCTTTGGGGCTTTTTAGGGGGCGCTAAAGAGCCATTTTTAAAGATAGTGGTTTTGTTGAAACACCATTGTGTTCACGTCAACAATATGTGCAAACGCTCCATTGGGTCAATCCAAATCCGACAACATCTGTAAAAGATAACAAAAGTTTGAATGTTTTTCAAAATGGCCACTTAAGTTAAGAGCTCGTCACGACCACACTCAGCAATCTACGACAAAGCTTTTAACAAATTTTGATCACAGCGATGTCCAGATGAGACTGACCAAGTTTGGTCGGTTGAAAACTCTAGGATTCAATGGCTGACCATGCCCTTCAGACCTAGGCCTTCAGCCACTCATAATAAGGGGAATTTCTACTGCAAAAAAAAAGTATTAAGTAACATAAACCACCAATATTGTGCGTATAGCTTGCTAACTACCGATGCAGTTTGACTTAGCAATTGCCCAATCATTGGGCCTGAATAAGGTCAGTTGCCAGGCCCGTTGCCAGAAAGCGCATGGTGACACCAACTTAAAATTTGATTGGTTGAAATATTAACATTGACTATATATGCTAATGTGGCAATTCAATGTAGTGCGCCAGTAAAACTGATTTTGAAAGCCTCTCGAGGCCTCCAAGCAAAACTTTTTGACTTTGACCCTGCCTAGCAACAAAGGGAAGCTGAAATGTGATTGTTATAATGCTCTTATATGAAAATGTCTGGAAGAAGGCCTTCCACCGGAAAAGCCATGAAAGGAAGCAAACACACCATTGGGAAATATTTAAGTATCCATGAACAAAATATAAAGAACATTAGACTAACCTAGGTCATTAGACTAACCTAGGTCATTGATTAGGCCAGATTAGGTTATGTTAAAATAGGTAAATATTAGTAAGATTAGTGTAAAAATCTATGTATAAATGATGTACCTCACTGGAGTCCTCTTGCTGGTTGATGATAGACAGGGCGTCCTCTGCCGCTTGTCTCTTGGCCTCTGCGACTGTGCGCTCCATCTTGGCTCGTTCGCTGCTGATCATTTCGTGAGCTTTACGTTCAGCCTCAGACACGGCCTTCTGAAGTTCTGACATGGCCTGGCGCTTCACCTCATTCACGGCCTCTTCTGGAAACAGGGAGGACACAGAAGAAGTCAAGCCTCTCCCACCTGCAAGGTAATTTTGAGTAGATCATCCAGCAGCATTGAAAAAAAATACAGTCATTACAACTACTTTATTATATGACATTAAAAAAGCCATACAGAAACACCAATCAGGCAAAACATTATGACCACTGACAGGTGAAGTGAATATCATAGATTTTCTCTTCATCATTGCTCCTGTTTTTTTCAGAACGTCCTCAAAGTTAATGTGGGCAAGTGTAAGGGTTTGAGAGATCAGGACAAGAGCCAGATCGTGACGGTTTGACGTCTGGGTCAGAGCACCTCCAAAAATGTCCAATACAATATCATGTGCAATACAAATTTCATCTGCATTATTATATTATTATTATTGCATGCTACTAGTACTTCATGACTATCTTACCGAGTCTAACGGTTCTTCCGATCCAAAGCTTTTCATTGCATTTTCTGACCCTGTGCTGAATGTGCATATGACAAATAAACTGAAACCTGAAACCTGAAACCTGTGGTTCAGGTAGAGTGGGTCGCCCAATAACTACAAGGTTGGTGGTTCTAAATCCAATTCTGACTAGTGCAAAATGCTGTTGTGTCCTTAGGCAAGATATTTCAAACTCGTTGCCTAATGTGAATGATAGTTTTATTGATGGCGTTTGAGAAGGCCGTAGGCAGGGTATAAGGGTATTAGTTTTCCTGATTGACTCCAACAGTAACTAAGTCCTTTGGGTGATATGAAAAGTGTCATTAATTGGCAGCAACAAGAGAGAAGTTTAAAGAATGACTTAATCTTTATTATAAGGATACCACAATGGGAGTGATAAAGCAGTTTTCATCTAGATAGCATGCATTTATGTTTTATATATTCCTGCCTGATAAAATATGCATGGTCATCCATTTACATCAGTATTACAGAGTTTTACATTATGAGAATATGGAAGAGACAACGCAGTGGATTTATGACCTGACTTCATTTTTCAGCATGATGAGATTCGGTCTTTTACGCAACACATGAATAGAAGGTTTGAAGCTGCAGATACAACGTCAGTGTCATTGAACAGCTCAAAATGCAATGGAACAAATATGCTGTACTGGGAAATGTTTTAAACAGCAGTCGGTGAACAGATTTTTCAAAAATATTCAGTTTTTTAATTTATTTATAATCAGCTCACTAAAAACCACACACTTTGCCTTCAAACGCCCACATTGACAATAAAAATAGTATTTTCATTTTGTCTGTGTCTCTTTATGCTAATATCAGACTGACTCATGACCAGGTTTGTGGAGCTACAAAAGATGAGCATAGTTACTAACTAGAAGCCAATGGAAGCCAATGGAAGCCAATGGAAGCCAATGGAAGGCAATGGACTGATAAGATAAACCCTTTAAAGTGTACAATGTAACAGATTGATGTAATATTATTTTGTAATATGGGTATTATATTACTGTAAAGTAAATAACAGTAGTGTATTTAGGCATCTGGCCATTAGAGATTTATACAGAAATGTACTGCCAACAAGCTGGAATTAAATTACAATATAATTTACTGTAGGAAATAAAATTTTAAAAATACATAAAAAACAATGTAGAGTCCACAGCACATACTGTATGGTAATCATAATAATACATTTTATTGGATAGGTGGCTTTCATGACACCCAAGGACGCCTTACAGTAAATGAGGAAGGCAGAAGGCTCTTATCCACAGTGTAAGAAACTGGTGGAAAAGAGCATGAAGAATATAAACATATTTAAAGGCGTAGGGCCAGAGTGGATGAAAGAGGTGCCTTTGAGAAGGTGAGGATGAGATGGAGGCTCCATTCAAAGCTGTTTCTGGCTAACATTGACGCTCAGCAGTGGACTAATAGGCAGGGAGAGTCCGTGGCTCTGTCTCCTGTCTGCTGGGCTGCCTAGAGGGGCTGTATTGATAATATCCCCGGCTGCGAGGCTCAACTCATCCCCTGGGGCGCTCAGCAGAAAGTGGATGAAGACTCCCTGGACGGTCTTTTGGGCTGTGCACCTCTAGACACTGCAGCAAAAGGAAGCACAGATCTCTGAACACTGGAGCCAGGTACATACAGACACATTGCTCATACAGCTCGCTTCCTAGCACCTCATTTATTTTCATTCGCAGAGTGAGGGCCAGCTAGAGAGAAAGCAAGTGATCACAGCCAAGAAGATGTATGAGCGAACGGATGGAGCGATAGCTAAAAGAGGAGAGGCGTATGACAGGCGGCGCCAATGGCACATCCCCGTCTCTCCGGTGCCATCAGAAGTGCTAATCCAGCCAGCGGTATAGCTAGTGCGGACCACCTCTATCACCTGCCTGGTACGCTCCTTGTCTTGTTAGGGGCCAGATGGGAAAGGAAGAGACTACCTGCTGTACCTTCACATTAATACCTTTACAGCTCTTCTCCAATTGTTACGCACACTCCAGACACACACTGAGGGGGCGCCCGGGGGTGAGTGATGGCCATATGCAGAACCGTGCTCATCTATAACCCCCTGTGGCGTTAACAAAGTCGGCTCCTTGAGTGTTGAAAACCAAGGTTAACATTTGGAAAGTGGCGCACTGCAGATCTGATTCAGCAGCTCTTGTGTTTGCTGCGGCCAGGGTCAGAGCTGACAGAGGGGTTCGAGGAGAGAGCTCGTAGGTGGAAGGTCCCCCTGATACCAAGAGAGTGGGGTGGAAACAGTAGGAATGGTGAACTAAAAAGTTGCTACTGTGTGTTCAGGTGAAAAAGAGATGAGAATATATATATATAGTATAAACATAACCCTGTAAATGCAGAATAAACAACTTTAGCAAAACACAAAACAAACAGATGACCAACGTTCAAGCCAAGTGCCCACGACTAATGCACAACGGCTTTTTAAGTGAGTATAAGGAACTCAATTGTTGCCCTAAGTAAGCAGGTTGGGTCAGTCTACGTGACCAGGAACAGTTTGTTTGCAAAGAAGCACATTAGTTTGAACTTTCCTGAACAGCCTGGCCTTGAAATGTAAAGTTATTGCTATTTTTGTTCAATTTCATATAGTTTCTTTCAACCTAAATCTTTTTCAATATCTGAAATATTAAAAAGAGTGGGTTCTGTTACATCGTAGGCTGACACTGAACAATTGGTTCAATAAGATTTCTGTCAAGCATATCACCTCATCCTGTGCACATATGATATCAGAAATCTGACCGACTCTGTGTCAAGTCACTTAGGAATACTTTCAGTCCATTTATGTCACTGTGCTGTATTACAACTGCATTAAACAGAACTTTTGTAATAAAATGTTTACAGTGTATCTCACAGAGTGTATATTTAAGTTATGAGCACTATACCTACACATTATAATGAACTGATAACAAGATGAGATGCACCAGAAAGTGTCTGATTGAGCTCAGCGGGTGACTGTGATTGATTGATTGTCTTACGCCCCACTTTGAGGTAATTAATCTCAGCAGCGGGTGCATTGTGCAAAAGTTTAGACCAACATTTCAACCTGGCAACGGCCACAAACTATGCTTCCTCCATAGAACTGACATCAAACATGGCAACAACACAGTAAATAAGCTAATTAGCAAACAACAAATAATGTGGTTTGTTTGTAATGGGATGTTTAGTTGTCATTAAAATGTAATAAGCTGAAACTGAATGCAGAGAAATCAAAATGCATGAGCGGTACACTAGCCGACTGAAAGGCTGTCTGAAGCCTTTCCAGCTCCTCAGTGTGCGTGTGCTTATTTGTTGGTTTATGTGTGGCTAGGACCCCCACTGAGAGCAAAGATGCTGTAAACGAGGCACGGCACATAATGTATCGCGACGAGTGAACATGTCCCTCGGAGAATAAACAAAAAACATACAAACACGCATCAATGTCAAGACACGAGCAACCGGGAGGAGAAAAAACACCAACAAACAAATGTGTTTTACAGAAGTGGGACAATGGTAGCAGCACTTCCTAATAAAAAAAAGCAGCAAGATAAATGCTGGATGTCAGAAATAGGTAAATAATAATAAAGCCGTTATTGTTAAAGAGGCCCTATTGTGGTAAATACATCTTTCTGAACTGTCATTTTTATGTGTTCTCATCAAAATACCCAGAGTTGTACTATGTTTTATTCACTCATGTTTGAGTTATGTTGAATGTGGAGGGACTGACCTTCTCAGAAGCTGAAAATGCTTTAACCTTTCAGCAAAGAAACTTGCCCCCTTGCTTTGGGCATTGAAGTGAGTGTGTCCAGTAAGGGTAAAGAGGGCAGAGAGAAAGCAACAGCACTCCAAAATATGTGTTCAATAAATATTACATTTTTAAGTTCTAATGATGTCATAATGACTCAATTCCTTGAGTCTTAGTTCTTAGTTTCTTATGTTAAAATACATGTACGTTTCAAGTCCTGTTCTGTCATTATACACACACACTTCTCCACACACACTTTCTCACAGAGCGAAGGAACATGGACAATATTTGTCTGATAAGAAAGGTCACTTTTGTCATTTGAAAGCCCCACAAACCACTACAGGGCCCCATTTTAAAGCTTCAACAGAAAGGAAAAAGGGGGCCATCAGTGCCTTTGGACACCTCATTCAACCCAGTCATAAATACAGAACAAATCACACTGCTCTGCTCCCCTTCATGTCGTCTGAAATAGTGGATTAAGAGAAAAAAATAGGCCTCTTTTTGAAGCAGGCCATCTGTATTTGCACTCGAGTGTGTGTCTGTGTCTGTTTCCTTATCTCATCTGAACCATCCACTACACACACACTGCAGATCCCAGTTGGTTTTTGACTCTTCGAGCCAGAGAGGCAGGCTTATAGGGCCCTGAAAATGGGTCATGTGGGTCTTGGCTTAAAAAAAGAAAAAGAGTGGACAGTACGCAGGTATGGGAGTAAGGGACAGAATCTGCGTGATGAGTGGAAAGGTCAGAACAAAACACAGTGCGGTTTGCTGTGGCAAGCACGCCATAGTGGCAGACTGTCAGTGGAGCCAGGGCCAAGGCTTGGGCCAGAGAGCCTCATGTCATATTCTGCCACCTTTTGACACGCACAAGCCTAGAGTGAAGAATGGCTAGTGGTAAAGGACTAAATAAAACTATGCTAGCTTAAACAATCTTCACACAAGTAGCTTTCAGGTCAAGACACAAGCAGCTGGGAGGAGAGGGAAAACACCTAAACACCAACCAACAAAGGTGTTTTACAGAAGAGGGACATTGGTTGGCACCATAACCATTACAACAGAACATAGTAGTGGGATTATATTAATATATAACTGTCGTCTCCATCAGCAAGGTGTATATTGGTGAAACAGCCCCATATGTCAGATATAATCAGACGTGTGATTTCTAAGGGTTTTTATATGGTTAACAAGCAATTAAGAGGCCCCACCCCCAAACCAAGACAAACATGGGAAGGGTCTGTTTGACTTTTTTGATTTGTCTGGATGTTTGTGAAGAATGTTTTTGGCAAATTTTGTAAATTTCCATAAAACTACAGCTACAGCTATAGAGGTAACTGGCATCATATTGGTCAAATATGTTCAGGGCCGGGGGGTAATTAGGTGTTTCAGGTTTGAGCCAAAGTATGTGCAAGTTAGAGGCTTTCAAATATACCTGACTTCCCATTTTCAATCCAATAATACTGACTTCCTGTTTGTTGTAGGGTGGGGCGTTAATAATATTTTATGTTGGGTACACTGTGGAGAATCACTGTACCAAGTGTCATTGCTCTCTGCCAAAGTAAGTGTGTCCAGACTCCCATATGGGTCAAAAACATGGGTGTACTATTGAGGCATTCTTTATTTGACCTCTGTAATTTGCCTATGTACATTAAATATACACTAGTCTGGATCACTGTGCCAAAATTCATGAGATTTGTTTATGTTCATCAGGATTAAATTATTATTCATCGTAGAAGTACCAAACTCAATTTAGTTCGGTGTCTTCATGATATGTAACAAAACAAAAACAAAAGTTTAAAAAGATCTGGCAAAAAACATTTTGAGTTATTTTGTTCACAGTTTAAGGGAAATCATATTCATCATAGAAGTATCAAAATCAATCATCTTCATGATATGTAACTGTGTGTAAAATTTGAAACAATTAGTTCTTGAGTTATCGCGTTCACACGTAGGATCTGCGGACGCGGACGGAGGTGATTCCATAACATTGCATAAACTCTTATAAATAGGCTATTGAAGCAGGGCCAAGGCTGGAGCCATGTCATATTCTGCCACCTTTTGACACGGACAACCCTAGAGTGAAGAATGACTGGAGGTAGAGGACTAAATAAAACTGTGGTCTAGTGTAGGAAAGCTAACACAATGTCCACATAGCTATCAGGTCAAGATCGGACAAAAAAAGGCTGCTGGCTGTACACTCTTATTGTGGAGCAGAGTGACAGGTCAGGGGTGTCACCTGTCCATGGGGGCCTCTGCTGCGGAATATGATATCTCTCAGAGGTTGACCCCAAAGCCAGAGCAGTTATTGTAATGGGTTTCAGGTAGACAGGATGTTTTTACATTCATCTGAAGTCGACTGCCCCTCTGTTTATAATTAGTTCCACTTGACTCTTCTTGTTTGCTTTACTGCTGCCTCTTCTTTGATCATATCATTGATAATTAAGAAACTGACAAGAAAAAATGCAAGGTAACCCCATAAGAGCTGAAAATGCAAGATTCTTTTTTTCATCTTCTTCCGTTTATTCTAGGCCATTTAATTGCAGGGCTGACACAAAGACATACACTGACAACCATTCACTATCACATTCATTCACTATGGGCAATTTAGAGTCAGCAATTTTTGTAACACCTGAATGTCTTTGGAAAGTGAGAGGTCAGAGTGAGCAGAGAGAACCCACAGTAACACAAGGAGGACGCGGACATATTTGCTTTGTTTAAACATTTTATTGCTGTCAAATTAAACATGACGTCATACCTTGAATTAAAAGTTAAATAAAAATCATAAAATCAGGCAAAAAAATATTTGGCATTAAAAATTATGATATTTTTGAAAGAGGTATTTTTTTTTTTTTTTTTTTTAACCAGTTTTGGTATTACAATGTTTTTCTGAAATCATCTTTGTATGTTCGATAACCTTATGGGCTAGTACACTGGGCTGCAACGTAAATCATTAACACAATAATACTGCATTCATCTCTAACACTAATACTGCCCTTACTGTAACTGAGGTCCAGGTTTATAATATATTTATCTGTCATTTTTTTCACATAAACACATGACATCGACGTGCTTATTAGTGGCACATCCTTGAAACTGCTGGCACTTGCAACATTAACAGTGAGGAATAGGCTGCAGCTGCTCATCTCAGGCAAATTACCTTGATACAGTACAATACATTTGAGCTGATGAGCCGAATCATTCAACGTGCCGCACAAAAATGACGCAAAACACTCCAGAAGACGAACTCAACTGTGGAGATTGTGTTTTCTCCGTACAGCCCATACAAAGACACTTTAATTAATGACAACACAAAACTTTATGTATATTGCGAACGCAGCTTTCAGTCTAACAACTACTTTTTAATGAGGGACTAAACTAGGCATGCTAACAGTACAGTAATGTGCACCCATTCTCTTCTTGTGACAAACTGCATAGGACCAGCTTCTGTCAGAGGCAATAATGTTTGGCTTTTACTTCACTGACATTCTAAACATCATGTAGTGGTCAATATGCTCTCTAGGTAAAACAATAGCATTCAAAAGACTCCGGGCAGTATCTCTTTTCTGCAAAAAAACGAAAATAAAGTGACTGTTAAACATAATTAGTGTCATAAATAAATAAAACTCAGTGTATAAAACATAAATAAATACAGCCAGCAAAAATAAGCATTTCATTGTGTTTCATTCACAAAGCTATAAGCTATCAGAGTTATCAGTCCACATCTGTTTTGCATCAGCATTCAGTGAAAACACCTTAAAAAATCAATAAATACATAAATAAATATCCTTGCATTGCTTAGTACAGGTATGTGTTATTCTTTTACTTTTACAGTACCAAGACAGTCACTGTACAAGTTTTACTATACACCTAAGTCAACAAGAAAAGACAGCCACGCCCACAGTCTGGAGTTACCACGGAGACGAGGTCAGGATATTGGTGGTGGTCTGCTGGTTTACGAAGGGCAGGCATCAACAAAACAACATTGCGAAATAGCAGTCCCATCCTATAAGCCCCCTTTGCTTTTCCAAAAAGGGATTTGGCGCAGTTTTGGGGGGATCTATTCACGGATACCCCAAATTCACATCTTCATTGCAGTTGCTGAGATCTTAGTTTGGCTTTGAAAGAGTTAGAGGTCGAAAGTCGGGACATCAGAAGCCAGAACCACAGTGAACTCAGAAGTGTCCCATCCTGGCAGCGAGCAGGCTACGAGAGCGCGGTGCAGCCGATGATACACGGCCAAAGCTGGACGAAGGCCACTTGAACTGGGAGGTCACTGGCAGCAGATACCTGGACAGATGGGATTATGGGAGAGGATAGAAATAATGAGAGGATTAGATATGCAAAGGTCAGTCTATAGAGGTCAGGGCATATTAGAGTTATATATCATCCATTTACAGACATATTCACACTTGACTTGGTGGTTTTAAGACCCCCTGTCATCTCTTATTAGGAACCTTGAAATGATTTTCGATATACTGTACCAGTGTGGTCACAATACTAGAATTTCAAACTTCATATCAATACGTAGGAAATACATACCATTTTGTGACCTTTTTTAAATTCAATAATATTAACCATGATCTCATTGACATTGACTTTTGGCGCAATGAAAAGAATAAGCGCTTCAGACTGACTTTGTTGAACAATTTTAAACTAGCATTTTGAATTTCTGCACTCGTGTGTCAACTGAAGGAGGTAAAGACGGCACAGTTGGTATCAATACTTTTTCTAATTTGATACAGGGTTTTGTATTGAATAGTAACTCTATATTGCCCAAGATGTTTGAGAAAGTAACCAGTTCTGTTTTAAAATATAAGGTGTCTGAAGCTTTGACCTTAAAGCTTTTAGTATCATGAACAGAGAATCCTCACCCATCACTCCGCGGCACCAGAGACTAAGACTTTCCTATGACACCTTCCACCGAGACAGAGCAGTGAGGCAGCTCCTGCTAACAGCGTTCCAGTACCTGAGAATGAGACCAGCGGCAGGTTGAGATAGCGTCAGGAGCTGGGCGGCCACTGCTCCTGTCTTAGTTACACTTGACATGGGTCAGATGTGATTGTCAGAGCAATGTCAGATGGGATGATCGAATCCAGGGTTAGGTTAAACTTAAACTTATGAAAATGTTGAGGTAAACTGTGGGACAGGTATCTCTGGGCATAGACAAGCTCTTACTAGTGGAGTCAGAAGATCTCTGCAGTTCATCCTTATTTACTTCGATTTCTGAGACAGATTTGTTCCTGTTGAGATTGATTTTGCTGTAGACCTGGTTTAATCCTGGTGTGGATCTGGATTCGTCTTGGTTTAGTAATGATTTATTGTTGGGTTTTTTTTGCCCCAGTCTGGATTTAGTCTTGATTCTTCTCAGCCCGGGTGTAGACCGCGCTTAGAGGTAGTGCACATTTAGTCCTGATTTAGTCCTGGTCTTGGTTTAGTCCTGGATTTGTCTTATAGTTTTGATTTAGGCTCACTTTATTCTGATAAAATGGTCCTTGAAGAGCCAAATATTGTGAGAAGTTGCAGTTAGTATTTTTTTGCCACCAGTAGAATGAATGAGTATTACAGTGTTCGCTTCTGTACATGTCCGATCAATTTGATGATTCTAATCCACTATGTGACCTACTCACCATATCCGCAGTAAGGATCTTAAGCTAATAGAAAACTACATTCAGTTAAATGGTCAAAAGAATAGTCCCGGTGGAGGCGTTTAAGATGTGACAATCTAATCAAAAGAGAGCCGGTGGGGCTGAGGATTACACAGAGCAGAAATAATATCTTCTTTTGAGCTGGCACAGAGATAGCACACACTTTCCTCTGACAGCTCTCTTTCCTCGTGAAATAGCTCTCGGACAAATTAGTCGAGCAGATTCCTCCAAAGTCGACCAGAAAAAAGGGAGGGAAAAAAGTGTGTCGCTGAGGGCTTCAACCCAGGAGAGTTTGGAGGGATTCAAATTAACTTCATTTAGTCCAACCAGAGTGTCCTTGAAATAGCTTCAAGAAACAAGGTATCTCTCCAGCACATTTCCCTCGACTGTCAAAGAAATCAGTGAGAAAGGGACTTCAAGAACACGCCCCATGTCCTCAGTTACATTTGTTTGCCATAGTTAATGTCGTTCAGGGGATGTGACTTTGTAGTTCACAGGACTGGCTCGTGTCACCTGTGGATTTTGTACTGTTTCTATGCTCGTCTTGACTTACGACGAGATTGTTTCTTCACTGATCTACATGATTCAACACATATCTTTATTATGCTCTCTCTCCCCTTTCCATTGACACCCCAAGCCAAAGGATGGAAAATGGTCTTCTAATAAAAAGGGGGGGGGGGATCAAAAATTGAACATTCATCAGAGATTGCATATATGTACTTCAGACCTCCTCTCTTATTCACTTTGAGAATATTCAGCTCGCAGAAAGAATCGAGATGGTATAGTAAAGGCTTGGCCACGTCCGAGCGGCCCCCGTGTCTCTGCGGGCTGGAATTAATTGGCCTCTCATTCGGCATCTACCGGGTCCGTCCTCCTTTTGATCACAGAGAAGATCTTAGCAATGACGAGCATGCTTCAGAGCCAGGGGGCGCGGTTTGTTCATGCATCTCTACTTTGCTTCAATCCATCACTTCACAGAGAGACAGAAAGAAAGGCTCACATGCTAAACCTGCAATCTATTGCTGACCCTATACGCCGACAGGGTGCTCACATCAGTCAAAAAGTCCAAGATGCAACTGCCACAGTGAATTAGAAGCAGGCTGGATCAAATAAAACAATGGAACTAGAAACACAGAAGGAAAAGAGTGAAACAAAAGCTGACGCAATAGTAAACAGAAATAAAAGACTGCAGCAAATGTGACGCAATCATAATCCAAGAGGTAAAGAAGATATTGGTGAAGGTTATCTGTAGCCCCACATTTGGCTGACACCCCAATTAACCCTAATAATTGCCACGTTTCCACACCAATGAAAGTTAATAGAATTTGAAACTTTTGTCATCATCATGGGGGAAATTGTCTTTGGCTGGCGACAGTAATTCGGAGCTTAGCCGGAAAGTCATTAGATGGGCTATTAGGCTACATCTCATCTGCCCACACAGACTGAAGGACTTTGGGAAGACTGGCTGTTGACACACCTGATCGGACCACTCCACACTGAGAGAGGACACTTGAACGAGAACAGGCAGATGTCCTAACATGGATTTATTAATGTGTCAAAATCATTTCGTGACACTCAGAGTCACAGTATACATCAGTGATACTTGTAGTAGTAAAATCCTTTTTTTACTCTGTCAATAGGAAATTATGTGTTAGGGTGTGAACATATCATATTCATATAATATTTATAGTAAGAACTTTGACATTTTCTATTAAGACCAACACCATCAACGTTTACTTCAGGGAACATTTTTGAATAGTACATGTGACAGCAATGAACTTCTCTGGATTGTGACTTCAGCTCATATCAATCAAGTGACCTCTACAATCAATCAAAATAGGCAAATGATAATAGCCAAAAAACAATGTCCTTTTCTACTAAAGAACAATAACAATATCACAGTATGTATTGTGTCAAAAACAATGAAGCCACTATCCATGTATTTCAAATAGATTATAGTGAAAGGGGGGTTTGTAACATATGCATGCAAAGCACACACTTCCTCTCAAACACGCATATTTAGATCCTCATTTAAAGGCATCAATGAGGAACTATTACTAATTACTTCTTAGCATCTGAAGTGGAGCAGGTTGTGACTGTTTCCTGGATGCCTGATGGAAAAGAGGCTCAGTAGCTTCTAAAGCCACTCAGACTTAAAATGTACTCAGGCTAAGATGCTCTTGATAAAAAAGGAAGCAGCGTGAAATACATTTAGCATGTGGCAAGTGATGGTAATGCATAGCAAGCTGGGAAATGAATGCAGTGTGGACCAAACAGATTATTGTGATTCCTTCTCTTATCCACTTTCATTCAAATTCAACTAGGCTTTATTTACTTTGTATTCAAGTCTAAAACATTTTATTAAAAAATACATTAATTCCACATCTGCCCACAATAGCACCAATGAAAAGTGCTATGTAATGTAGAGCTGTCTTTCAAAGCATGGCCTTCAGATGAATGAATGCTGTGAATCAAAAGACAAAGTGATGAAAAACTATAGAAACTTTCTTAGTATCATTAAATATGTATGTAAATAAGTATCATAAAAATACACAAAATATACACTTATACATTAAAAACAGGCAACCTCATCTGTCCTATTGAAGTACCCTGGACACCTTCCCTTATAATTGTATAAAAATAAAATAAAAAGTATCAAAATGAATGTAATCAGGAAAGGGAGAGCAGACCATGCAGCCAAAGCAACTGTTTTAGTGGCAAGCCTTTGTTATAGTGGAGTGATAGATGAGCAACAGCAGGGTTTAGCAGAACTGAACCAAGCATAGACCTGCGCTGAGGGGCGAGCACACGGAAGAGGAGGAGGAGGAAGCAGCAGCCACAGCGACAGGGGCGGAGCCATGGACTGAGGTTGGTCCAGCAGCAAATGGTAAGCTTTTTTTACACAGACATATATAGACACAAGAAATATAGAGAGACAAGCATGCTTAAACAGACTGGTACCAAAAGTATGGGAATTCAGGCACATTACTGTTTAAATGTTATGAAATGTATATAATGTATCTGTATAGTATCTCAAAATGCAAATTTAGCAAGACATTATTTTGGTTTGGATCAGGATTACCATCTTGATCGATGAATTTTATTGTTTTCATCATTGTGACGTTGATGCAGTCACTGATGCTGAGTCTGTCTGGGATTAGCACAAAGAGACCAAAAACTGTGAGCTGCCGCCAACTACTGATGAAATAGTGGGGAGTACCATTCCATCTTTTATTTTTATTTAATAATATATAATAAATAATACATAAAAAGTATCAAACTGGACTTTTGAAGGTCCAAGGCTGATTTTTCTCTGAATGCACACTGCTTAACAAAAATATATTGAAAGCTATAGAGCCAATAGCAAGCCTTCAAATCTACCTAAAGCATTTGCACAGATGTGTAAATATGTTTGTTTTTATCATATTAAGTGATATAATTCTAGTCATATTAGTCATAACAATGGTTATTTGACAATCCCACACTATCAACACTCCCACCTTTTTTTATCAACAGCCTTTTTTCAACAGCTGAGGTTTTTTACAGTAGGCACAAAGTGATAGCCTGTTAAAATATGCGTAAGAGTTATGAATCATGTAAAACCAGGCCTGAGGAAAAAAGGATCTCTCTCTCTCCATCGTAAGGTCATTTGCAGCACACACTCATCTGGGCTCTAATTGAATTAAGCAGGCCTCGGGGGGCCCCGGCCTAACCTGAGCGCTAATCTGTGGGCCATTATTTCCTGTTAACAGCACGTTCCCTCGCCTCTCCCACCACCCCGCTCATGTCTGCCAGCCCACAGCATATGTGCTTTAAAAAGTTCACTCAACATAAAGCCCTGGGTGATATCTACTATAAAGGGAGAAACTTTAACTGGAACAAGGCTGATTGTGTTTGTTTGTTTTTGGAAGTTATGAGATAAATGCTGCACAGCCCTAACAGACATAAAAGTGTCTAAGTAATATTAGCAGCTAGGAAGATTTTTAGATTTTTATTCAGTTAAAGGTTCATTCTTTTTAAATAAGCTACTTCGGAAATGGTTATGTAATCCTCCAGTACATAAAGTGATACACTGATGCTAAACTGCTATAACAGAGACACCCAATAATGATCCTTATATACTACTTAAACATCATAATAGTTATTTCATTATATTATAGGAGTATTAAATGATAGCGTTGCACAGATCAGACAATCAGAGAGGTTTTTTTGTTGTTAGAAATATAAAGAGCTAAAATAGTTCCAATATATATCCTTGAATAAACTAAGGATGAGATGAGTTACAGTGGCAAATACATTTTCAACACCCGAATAATATCATGGATACAGATATATATAGAGAGACTATTTTTAAATGTAGTATGTATTATGTGCTATTTATGATTTATTATGTATTATTTGTTATAACTCTCATGTGCATCATTGTTACCTGGTATCGTCCCATTCGGGGCTCAGTCCGGTCAAAGAGCCTCTCGACTCTGACACAAACTTGTAAACGACCAACAGACAGTCTCTGCACAACTGGACCAGCCGGCGGCAGCACTGGAGCTCCTGAGGCCTCACTACCTCACTGCTTTTACTGAAGATGGTCTCCCATGACGAGCTACATGAACAACATTAGCATAAGTTAATTGCACTAATTAAGGGTCACGATATAATTATTTGGAGAACAACAATACACTCATTATTATGCTGTATTTCTGTGGCTTTTGGCCTTACATGGTACACACATTGCCACACACAGACAGACAGGAAGAGAGACAGACATGGACTGAAAATGATCAAACCAGTCCATGTACAGTTAACCCTCTTTACCACTCTAGACATACCCCTGACTGTGAAAGAGCTTCAACATCTCAGACACTGAACCTCGGGGGGGCGCGTTTCATGTCTACACACTTACAATACTTCAGTGGTGGGGGGTACTACAACTCAAAAGGGTTCAAAATTGTGCATTTTTATCCACTTTCTCCATGTCATTTTTCAAAGCCGGCTGAGTGAATGGCCAACAATAACCGCTGGGTTTTGTGACTGTTGTTAAATACCTTCGGCAAAATACAGACAAGAAAAAAAAAGACGAGTGGGGGACAAAGCTCATGATTTAAAAGGTGTTTCTGGAGGTGCATGCTTCACCCCAGCTGTGTGACACTAAGACGGGGAGTCTGGTGTTAAGTTACAGCCTGTATTACAGATGGATCTAACAATGTACAAGCAACCACACAATAGAAAAATGTCAGCGTAATAAAGAAATATAAACATAATTATTACATTGTTTAACACAGTGGTTCTATTTTTGTAATACATTTAGGTCTCAATTGTAGATATTTTGGTCATTTACATTGTGTTTAGTGATACTTTTATTCTGTCAGTTTCAGGATTTTCAGGAAATACCTATTAATGGACTACAATTTTTTATAATAATATTTTAAAAAAAACATTG
Source organism: Philypnodon macrostomus (assembly GCA_036025475.1). Classification (NCBI taxonomy): domain Eukaryota; kingdom Metazoa; phylum Chordata; class Actinopteri; order Gobiiformes; family Eleotridae; genus Philypnodon; species Philypnodon macrostomus. Next base: position 16,659 of record JAVQKC010121932.1, read on the forward strand.
ATAGAGACCTAGATAAAATATCAATCCCAATCCAGTGTTTGAGAAGTACTTAATGTTACTTCATTTGAAATACTCACTCCGCCTGTAATACGACTCTCAAAAAAGTACAGGAGGAAGAAAAGGGAGATCAGTAGACTGTGACTTTGGTTACACACATAAGCCCTCTGTGTCCAGGGATACACGACCTCACTACAACTGAGCGCTATACAGATGATACGCAGCACCTTCAAGGGAGATAACATTAAAGGCTATACTAGCATTTCAGCTGTCTGCAAAGCTGTTGGTTCCTACATGTGTGGCTCAGTTTTAGCATGAAACAAACGTGTGAAAAGCGACTTCATGCTTCTCAAGTTGTCTCACAGCATCGCGGCCTTTGAGGAAAATGAAAAATGTGTAACAAAAATACATAGCAGCTAAGTTTATTTATGTGTGTTTCCTCCCATTTGGGGGTTTTCCATAGAAAGATAATAAAGTAGGGGCTGTCAGTCTAGTGACTCATCTTGACGGGAGCCACTTTCTGTCACATCAAAAGTGAAAAAGTGTGAAAAATAAAGACACAGCCATCCGAAAAAAACGTCAAAGTCTCGGATAACAAACCAAGAGACCTGCATTCACCCTCTTCTTGTCTGTTTTGCTCCGGTCTATGTTACCTGTGAAAAGGCTCTGATTAACAGCCCAGATCTGACATTGGTTTGCACTCTGTCCCTGTATCGAGAATATAGTGGCATTTATTGTTCATTCCTAAGAGTTTTCAGAAAAGAGCAGCTGGGTCATTCATTCTCTGTCATTCAGAGATTTTTACTTTTTCAGTCACAAGGATTGAAACCGTAAAAAACTGTCCCAGTCATAAAAATGTGAACGCTGACAGTTTTAAGGACAACTGTGTAAGACAAGAGAATTATAGACCAAGTGTAAGTGTGTAGTGTTTGCTACAAATAGAGATGAAAAACTATCCTGAAGTGCAAATCATGTTTATTCTGGACCATAAAGGTTCTTTTTTTTTTATTACGCGTCATTGTCCCCGCCCGTGCACACGCTGTCAGGCCCTCCCGTGGACCCACCACCCGCGGGAGGTACCATGGTGCAATGTGGATCGGGTGGCGGTCGAAGGCAGGAGTTCCCTGCTTAGACTGCTGCCTCCGCGACCCGGTTTCGGACAAGCGGAAGAAAATGGATGGATGGA